>CM059999.1:31054001-31146181 GCA_030463065.1 Aphidoletes aphidimyza
CTTGAAGAAAATCATTTAGCTCGGACATTGCAGATAAATATCCAAAAGCCCCCATTGGATACAAAATATAATTGGACATTCAGATAATTTGAACGAAAATATGACAACAGCTGGAAACAATACGAACTTTTTTCCAAATTTAACCGATCGATTACAAAATATGGGCATAGATTTTAGACCGTCCGAAATATTTCAGGATAGCAATAATAACAATGCAAGCCATCCAACTCAACCACAGAATATTTCTGATTTTTCTGGTCATTCTATTCTAAGATTAATAGCGAACACTGGAATTCCGAATCATAATCAAATGAATGCAACAGTGAACCCCAATAATAATGCTCGACTAAGCCAACAATTCCAATTACGAAATGAACCAATTATTACCCCGATTGTACCTAATGGTAACACTAATCACTTTGATTTTCCTGAAAATCACATAAATACCCCAGCTCACGAACCGATTAGATCAAATTTGACATACTCAATTCCGGCACCTATTACAAACATAAATGGCCCTGCACGGGTTAACGCAAATCCATCCGAGTTAAACCGAATACAAGGACATGAAAATAACAATACAATTGAACGTGAAAGCATTCCCAATTATCGAAATAGTGAACATTTGACACATACAAGTCCGAATTTGATCCCAAATGAAGTTGATATGTCACCAATAAATGGAAATATTTTGAGTGTTTTAAGTTCACAGTCAGGCGCGTATCTAGACACAAGTTTCGGGGGGGATTTTAAATTTTTGGATTGGTTCAAAATGTCGAATCAGCATTAAATTTATAAGAAAATGTATGCATAGGACAGTAAATATATCCTGGGCTCTATTTTACCAATCGTCATGATCGCAATTTTTGACCGCGGTCTGGATATTGTGGTCGACCGCAATCTTTACATGCAAAAATTTCATTTGACCGCAAATTTTGCAAATCAACTCAACTGTCTGTGTTACGCGGTTTACACGGTTTTTACACGCTTTTTACACGGTACTGTGTACAGCATAGTACAACGCTTAGACGTTGGCCCGCTTCTGCGCATACATTCGTCCGCATACATGTATGCGTTGTCAACTCTGTGTGTAATATTCTGTACACAGTGCCGTGTAAAAAGCGTGTAAAAGCCGTGTAAACCGTGTAACACGGATAGTTGAGAAGGTTTTGCGTCAAAATGGATCACTTGCGGGCATTAATTTGCGATCAATATCAATGATGATCGCAAAAGAACGATGACCAAACGTTTACCAATTTGACGTTTCCATTTGATTTACGTTGAGACTTCAGCTCAAGTCTCAATGTAAATCAAATGGAAACGTCAAACTGGTTCTGTTTTACATGATCTGTCAAGCATGGTTCTTTGCGGTAAAATGAAATTTTTGTATGTAAAATTTTCGGCCAATAGGACTGTTGAAATAGAGCTCTGGCGAGCGGAGCGAGCCGAAATTTTTGAAAAAAATACATCAAATGCATGGTGGAACATTGAAATCCAGCGTTTTTCTATGAATTTGAAATCATTTCGGGGGGGGTTTTATCCCCCGAACCTCCCCCCCCCCCCTAAATACGCGCCTGTTCACAGTTGACAGCACTGAATGATGCTGTTCGTTCTTTGAAAAGTGACGTTTCGGCCATGAATCAATGGAGGCAATCCATATCACAAACATTTGAGCGTGAACCTCAACCGAATCAAGTGAATGGTGTTCACATGGGAATCACACCTGTTCAAACGATACCAGGTGGCATACTTCCGAATAATATAAACGCTTGTCCAAATATGAGCACAGGCATTAGTCACAATGTAACACGTACAAACGTACCGAATTCTCGAAATTCCATTCCACATGTCGATCGAAACGCTAATAAAAATCAATATGTACCAATACACGAATGGAATTGGAAATTTAGTGCCGATTCGAAATCAAATATACCCGAAAAAAGAGACCTCGCTGCTTTTTTGAAGAAGCTCGAATTGTACAGACAATCTGAGAATTTGACACATGATGACATTTTTCAAAAATTCGGCACCAATTCACAAATTGGCAACAATTAAGTGAGGGTTTGCATAAACAATTTACTACACCACTCACACATTTTATGAAAGTCGCAAAACTAGCCTCGCGACGGCAAAAGAAAGATGAATCCGCAATGGAATTTGTTAGTTCTGTCTTAAGAGAGTTCGATGAATTAAAAGTGTACGATGAATAAGAAAAGATTTCGGTCATACAAAATGGTCTAAATGATAATGAAAATGTTTAAGGCAGTACGCTTTGGCTAAAGATTGGAAAACGGTGCAAGAATTAGATTTACATTTACGCCGAGTCGAAGTGGCTGAACAATTACGTATCGAAACCGAATCAAAACAAAATAGAAGACCATTTATCATGCGTCGAACTACTGGTACTAATGTTGTTGACATTGAACAAATCGATTCAGAAGAATCAAATGAAAGTCATGATTTAACCGAATGTGAAAGTAATACAGAAGAGCAAATAAATTACGATTGCCTTGCAATTCAACGAAAGCCAAGGACCGGTCCAGGTGTCAACAAAAGATACGATACAAAACCGAATCAAAATAATGGCCCAACTAAAATGAATGTTGATAAAGAGACTAAAGAACATGTGACGGCCGAAAAAGCCACATCAAGTCACAGATTACAGTGTTTTAATTGTAAATCCGAACAACATTTACTGCTCGACTGTACTGAGCCGATCAACCGAGTATTTTGTTTTCGGTGCGGACGAGAAAATGTCCGTGCACCCGAGTGTAATTGTCGCAAGCCAAAAAACTAAATACGCGTCCCTCGTTACGTAAACGTAATAGGCGACGGATGTTACTTTTTTCTCATTCACAACCAGTCGAAATATTACCCAAAAAGTTCAAAAATATAGCCTCAACCCGAATTAATTTAAATGATGACAATAGACCGTATCTATATGTGAATGTTTGTGAATACAAAATCCGAGGTTTATTAGACAGTGGTGCTCAGTCTTCAGTAATGAATTATGAAACATACAAAGATTTAAAGTCAGAGGGATTAAAATTATATGATTGTAACATATCCATTTCCACAGCCGACGGCACTAGTCACAAGCAGAGACGAAATATCGCACACTCAGTTCAAAGTCCGTCTCACTTGTATGAGAGATAAACCGTTCGTGTGCGCTGCTATGCTCACTACGATGAATGTGGCAGCGTATTCAACAGAATTACAACAGATTGAGTTAACCGTTCTGAACGATGTGCGCACAGCTTCTCACTCAAAATCTAATGCGAAGAAGAATTTTTCCTTTCTTCCTTTCTCTCTTTCTTCTTCATCTTCTTCACTTCGTAGCTGTGAGTTTATGTGCGCACGGCGTTTGAGTCAACAGACACTCAAGTTTTTGTGAATTATCTTCCACTGTTACTCATTCGGTTCGTGTGCTGTATGCCGCACACAGAACTGAGCTGTTTTCACTACTCGTCGCGCACACTCAGTGCGCTAGATCATCTCTGGTCACAAGGCACTGGGATATGTCAAAGTTCCATTTTATGTACGAAAAATCAAACGAGTAATTCCAACACTGGTCGTTAAAGAGGCTGCCGTGGATCTAATCCTGGGCATCGATTTTTGGAACGCTTACCGAATTAAACCTTGCTTCACGAGTAATACATATGGAATCAAAGTAATTTCCACAATCGATACAAATTCAATTAAGGTAGATCCGAATGACAATAATTAAATAGTGGATTTCGAGGCCGACATAACTCCACCAAAATGTTTAAATGTTGAAACGCATCACGATTTGACCGAAACACAAAGATTGAAACTAAAAAGGGTGATCGACAGATTTCCATTTTGCAAAAAAGAAGGCGAGTTAAATAAAACTCATTTGAAGCAAAGTAAAATCGAAACGGGCGATGCCAAGCCGAATAGATGTAAATTAAGAATTGATCCGCCTTGGAAATTGAAGAAAATCATTGCAGAAATAGACCGACTCGTAGAAAGAGGAATAATTAAAAAAGTTGAAGCTTCCGAATGGTTACAGCCGTTAATGGCCGTACCTAAACCGAATGGAAAATGGAGAATATGTTTAGATGCTCGATGGCTAAATGCACTTACAAAAAGAAATTGTTATCCTCAACAAAATGCTAACCGAATTTTGAGTTTGATAGGGAAAGCCAAATTTATCACCACAATTGATATGACTGATGCTTTTTTCCAAATTCCTCTTCACGAGGATTCTCAAGAAAAAACGGCATTTGCTGTTCCCACAAGGGGAACTTATGTCTTCACGCGAATGCCAATGGGCCTAACCAATAGTGGGGCTGAATTGTGTAGCCTAATAGATTCTCTGTTTGGTTCCGAATTTGAGCCTCATGTTTTCCCATACTTGGACGATATCGTCATTATAAGTGAAACATTCGAAGAGCATCTAGAATATTTAGAAAAAGTTGCAAAAAAGTTCCAATTTGCTAATTTATCCATAAGCCCAGAAAACCCTAAATTTTGTTTCAAACGTCTTCGATATCTTGGCCATATTATTGATGAAAATGGAATAGCCATGGACAAATCCCGTATTGAGGCAGTTGCTAACTTTCCAACACCGACTGGTATTAAAGAAATACAACGATTATTGGGTTTGGCTGGCTGGTACCGCCGATTTATCAGAGACTTTGCCGAAATAACCGCCCCAATATCCGAATTGTTGAAGAAAAATGTCAAATTTGAGTGGAATGTGGAACGACAAAACGCTTTCAAAAGATTATTAGAGGCATTGACGACGGCACCTGTCCTTGCGCCTGCCGATTATTCACTTCCATTCGAAATCCAGGCAGATGCCAGCAAACGAGCCTGTGGCGCCGTATTAATTCAACACCAAAATGGTGAGGAAAAAGTAATTGCGTACATGTCGCAAAAATTTACGGCTACCCAACAAAAATACCACGTGACCGAACTTGAATGTTTGGCCGTAATATTAGCAATTGAAAAATTCCGACCGTATGTTGAGGGAAGTCATTTCCGAGTAATTACCGATCACCATTCATTACTATGGCTTAAAAATTTAAAAGATCCGAGTGGTCGACTTGCCCGATGGGCTTTGAGATTACAAGCATATGATTATACACTTGTGCATCGCAAAGGAAAATACCATGTGGTACCTGACGCTTTGTCGCGAAATATCGCCATCATTAATTTAAAGAACACCGAACAAACGAATGATAATTGGTACAGAAATCTCATGAAATTGGCCACCGAAGATCCTCAAAATAATGACAATTTAAAAATTGTGAACGGATTACTATATATTCGTACGAGCATGAAAGAAGACTGTGAAAATCCGAATTGTTTATGGCGCATGTGTGTTCCGAGGGAACAACGCATAAAAATCATAAAAGAAAATCACGATACCGAAACAGCCTGTCATTTTGGCCGATTTAAAACTATTGAAAAAATACGTGCTGCGTATTACTGGCCGAATAGGAATAAAACAATTGCTTTTTACGTGCAAAACTGCATAATTTGCAAACAAACAAAGCCATATAACCAAATCACAACTCCGCCGGCGGGTAAATTCATTGAAGCCAAGGCTCCGTGGCGACACATTGCAACCGACATCAGTGGGCCATATCCGACTAGTAAAAATGGCCATCGATTTTTGCTTGTAGCTGTCGATGTTTTCTCGAAATTCGCAGTAATAAAAGCTGTCCGAAACGCCACTGCCAAGTCCGTTACCGAATTCATTAAAAATGATGTTGTCATGAAATTTGCTTGTCCGAAAGTAATAATAACTGACAATGGTGTACAATATCGTTCCGAATTATTCCAAAATTTATTTTGCCCAGGGAAACCAAACCGAATGTGTGAACAAAGTCATCGGGAACGCATTACGATTTTTCATCTTGAACGATATAAATCACAAAAATTGGGACGAGAAAGTGCCCGAAATCGCCAATGCAATAAATAGTTCAGTACACACAACAACGGGAAAAACACCATACGAGTTAAATTTCGGTCAACGAATGCCACAAAATGCGTACGAATATGACATTATAATTGATCCCAATCAAACGCCAAAGCGTGATGATCTTGATTTCGTTAAGTTGCGCGAAAAAGTTCAAAACCGAATTGTTGAAGCCCGAGAGAAATACATAAAAAAATACAATTTGCGAACACGAAAAATAGATTATGCAATTGGTGATATCGTGTATAGAGAAAATACGATTCTATCTGATGCATCGAAGGGCATTGCTAAAAAACTTGCTAAGAAACGAATACAATGTGAAATCGTCGCCCAAACGGGCACAAATACCTATAAATTAAAAGACCTCGCAACGGGGAAAATTGCCGAATATCATGCCCAAAAATTCTGTAAATAATTCTCTGTACATGCCAATGGTTGGAATGTGAATATGGAAAACACTATCATCTGACAAAAAAATTCCAGAGACCACATAAAATTGGATCGATTAATTGGTGTCCTCAGACCACGAAATGGGCAATATTTTGTTGATATTAGCGATTGTGTGGATTTCCGCAAGGGAAAACCGAAATTCGGCGATTTTGGCCCAATTTTGCCAACATTTTCATTCACCGAGCCGAAACTAAACTAATGCTATCCAAGACTATAGTTTTATCACCTAGCCAGTTTCAAAACAATCACTTTTGCTTATTTCAGCATCAAAATCGGTTGATTTTTGTGGAAGTTGTGTTGATCGGCAGGTTGATGAGTTTTCCCAAAAATCACGATTTTTCCCGATTCATTCAAATTGGGCCAAATAAAAGTGACCCAAGTAATGTATTTGAGTACAGTTTTTTACACTACGCCTACTTTTTGATATATTTTTAGTATTTTAGTGGTATCTGGGTATAATTTTTATGATAATATAACCAATTTTTGTTCCAATTTAAATTTAGTTGAAAAATGTATGGATTTTCAGATATTTTTATTTGGAGCGTCTTTTTGCCAGAACTACAACTGATACTTTGGCGTTCGAAAAAACACCAATAAAGTAGAAGTCAAGGCAATCATTTTTGCTTTTTTGAACATAAAAATAAGTTGATTTTTGAGGAAGTTGTGCTGATCGGAAAATGGATGAATACCCCAAAAATCACGATTTTTGCTGATTGGTTCCAAGGGTGAGCTGTTTTAACATACCAAAACACTTTTTGTATGATCAGTTTTTTTTTCGAGACATATTTTGTGACGTTTTCGTTAAAGAAGACAATAGAATCTGAGGTTTTTCTTTTGATACATTTATTTTATTTTCCAATTTATCGCCTTTTGACAAAATTTAGAAGTGTGTTCTTGTTCCTTTTCGATTATGATTTATGTCCGTTTCACGAAGGGTAGACCAAATATATTCACCAAGCATTGCTGGTGAATGCATACCATTGAAGCGATTCTCGAAAACAAGGATGTCTTGGTGAAAGCGCTCACCCATTTCGTCTGAAAATGCACCTAAGTTCTCCGGGAAATAGTCAATGTGTGAATCCAAAAAATGTAGTTTCAATGACATGTTTGCCCCAATGTTCTTAAAATTTGAAACCATATCAGCCACCAATTTCTTGTAATTTCTCTGCTTATTGTTGCCCAAGAAACCATACACAACGTTTATGAATGACTTCCACGCCTTCTTCTCTTTCTTCGAAAGCAAATCTTCGAATTCTGTATTGTTCATCAACTTACGAATTTGTGGGCCAACAAAAACTCCAGCTTTAATTTTGGCCAGGCTTAATCGCGGAAAGAATTTGAGCAAAAACTTGAATGCTTTCCCGTCTTGGTTCAGCGTTTTTACGAATTGTTTCATGAGCCCAAGTTTGATGTGGAGTGGAGGTATTAAGATACGCTCTTTTTTGACAAGTGGTATGTTCGCCACGTTGAATTGGCCTTTTGTGAAGTCAGTCCGTTCTCCCCAATTTTTTCGAACATAGTGTTGGGCACGATTCCGACTTTCCCACTTGCATAAAAAACAGCAATGTTGCGTGTAACCACTTTGAAGTCCTGTCAGAATTGCAACAACTTTCAAATCAGCAATGATAAGCCATTCGTATCTTCGATATTCAATCAACTGAAGAATTGCTTGCATCGTTGAATATTCTTCTTTTATATTTGTCGCGTATGCCAGTGGTATCGATGGCTTGATGTTTCCGTTGTGTAATAAAACTGCTTTTACTGCTGTTTTGGAACCATCGATAAACAAACGCCACTCATTTGGGATAAATGGTTGCTTCATAACTTCAAATAGTCGCATGACATCAGGGCAATACGTGATTTGGCCACTGCGTTTATATAAATTCGCAAATATGTCACTTCGATTATCAACACTGCTCACTTTGACGTCTTCAGCTGCCCAGCCATTTTCTTTAAAACGTGATAAAAAAATTCGCGTCTCTGCTTTAGTCAATAGTAAGTCCCGTGCGAAATCGTTTAGGTAAGCTTGTGTTGCTTTTTTTGGCCCATCATCAAATGAAAAAGATGACACAGCTTCAAATTCAGATTGCTTTACCGTTTGTTGAGATGAGACCGCCGTGCCACTCTTGCCTATGTAAGGAACATTTAATATCAATACTGTGACTTATTTAATTATTTAAATTATTATTTAAATGTGATACCTGGTGGTGATGGAGCTGTTTCATTTGCAGGACGAGTAACTGGCAATGTTATGGATTTGACGTGTTTTGCGTATTTAATGGCCGACTTTTGTTTACTGTTTGCTCCCGAAATGTTAGTCAAGCAAAAATAGCAATCATTCGTGTGATCCATTACCTCTCGCCATATCATCGGCGTTTTGAATTTAAGTCCATGACCGCTACCTTTGTTCCACGATCCTAAATTGGTACGACATGATGGACAAAAAAAATGCGGCACCCAACTTTGTTCTTGATTTGACACTGGAATTCCAAAATAGTTGAAATACGCTTCCATTTGATCTTTGTTCATTGGTCGTCTTTCTTTCGAAGGGAAAAACACTCCACACACGTAACAAAAAAAATCAGAAGAGTTTCGGCACGAGTATTTACGTTTGGACATTTTCGTTTCCCCAATGTATTTCGCTATTTATTCTAAGCAATCACAAGAGATTCTAATACGACTACGGTTGAAGTGAATTCGCATTCGATTGTACAGTTTGACGTTTAGCGTAACGATTAAAATACAAAATTACTGTACAAAAACTTATATTCTCAATAGATGTCGCTGACATTTGATTTACACTGAATTTGAAAATTTGACTAAATATTTGTTAAATTTTCGATGAATATTTACCCAAATGCTACTAAAATGTCAGAAAATATGTCTCGAAAAAAAACTGATCATACAAAAAGTGTTTTGGTATGTTAAAACAGCTCACCCTTGGAACCAATCAGCAAAAATCGTGATTTTTGGGGTATTCATCCATTTTCCGATCAGCACAACTTCCTCAAAAATCAACTTATTTTTATGTTCAAAAAAGCAAAAATGATTGCCTTGACTTCTACTTTATTGGTGTTTTTTCGAACGCCAAAGTATCAGTTGTAGTTCTGGCAAAAAGACGCTCCAAATAAAAATATCTGAAAATCCATACATTTTTCAACTAAATTTAAATTGGAACAAAAATTGGTTATATTATCATAAAAATTATACCCAGATACCACTAAAATCAAGGGGAAAATCACTCCAGAAATTACGTTTGCAATTGTTTGCAATTACAACTTTACATTGCAATTACTTTCAGCTGTAGCAATTACTTTATTTGAAATTACTTTTGAGCGAACTAAACATAATATCTGTCAAAGCAATATTTCGCAAAGATTTTACATTGCACACGTGTTTCGAACCATAAATTTAAAATAAAAATGGAAAATCATTTTTGGACTGTACTCGAAGCAGATCTTTGTATGATAATTCCTGAATTTATCAAAAATATATTTAAGTGAGCTCAAAATATTCAAATTTGTATTCAATTCTTGGCAACTGTGATTATTTAAATGACGAATTTCTTTTCATTTGTTTATGAATGTTTAGTTTCAATGGCGTCACAAATGCATTTTTATTCAAACAAATCGGAGCTGCGGAGATTGATGCGATGGAAAAATACACACGGGAAAATTTTTCCCTGTTGCCATTAATGGAACCGTCATTAAGTAAACAAGAAATTTTTGGGCAACTGTATGCATCAAAACCAAGTCAATTTTGTTTTCGTCCTGGTGATAAATTACTTATCAATGAATTGGTTGCGTATGTACAACGGGTTGTTGACGACAGCGGCATCAATACTGGTCTCGCTCATTTTCAAAATAGTTCGGATAATAAAAAACAATCATTTTGCAATGATCAAATTACATATGATACCAATAAAACCGAGACACACTATTTGCTCAATAAGCTGCTATCAGCTGCAAAGCAAAATTCGAAAAGAGACAAACATGGTTTTCGATACGACTCTGAAATCAAACTCTATGCGGCTTATTTGCGGATGCTCATTGGACCCTTGTCATACGAAACAATCCAGAGAAATTTGGTATATTCATTGCCATCATTATCATCTGTAAATCGTTATATACAATCATCAGGCTGCCATGTGACGGAAGGAATATTGCTTTGTAATGAGTTAGCAATCTATTTATCCGAGCGCTCACTTGAACCAGTTGTATGCATATCGGAGGATTTGACGCGCATTTCCAGTAGAGTTCAGTATGACTCTAAATCTAACCAATTAATTGGATTTGTTCTGCCACAAAGTATTGAAAATGGATTACCAATTCCATTTAAATTTCCTGCTCGAAGTGCGGAAGAAATTCTGGATCATTTCAACAGCAATAATTCGGTTGCATCGTACATCAATGTTATAATGGCTCAGCCATTGGCGCATGTTCCTGCCTTTTGTTTGATGGTGTATGGGTCTGATAATAAATACAGTAGTAGTGACGTTGTAAAACGCTGGAAATATATCACAGATCAATTGGCAAAAGTGAATATAAAAGTGCTTACGCTGTCATCAGACTCGGATCCTAGACATAATTCAGCTATGCGTGAGCTCTCCGAATTGGGTCACAAAACAGAAATTGACTGGTTTTCGTGTCGTGGAAATTGTGATGGACCGTTTTTAATTCAAGATATGATTCATATCGCTACAAAAATGAGAAATTTCTTGCTTCGCACGAGTTACGATAAACGTATACTGCAATTAGGAGAATATTTCATCCGTTTAGAACATTTGTACGATCTAATGAATCGTTTTTCGAAAGATTTGCATCAACTCACATTTTCAACATTAAATCCATCCGATAGACAAAATTTTGAATCGGTGGTTCGTTTATGTCACCCAAGAGTGACAAATTTGTTAAAGAATCACGTGAAAGATAGCGATGCGACTATCCATTATTTGCAAATGATGCGAGACATTATCGACAGTTTCATGGATCTTGATCTGACGCCACTGCAAAGAGTGCGAAAAATTTGGTATTCTTTATTTGTTATACGAATGTGGCGAGATTTCATTCTTTCAAGCAAAAAATATACATTGAAGGATAATTTTTTGTCCACGTACACCTACGCCTGTATTGAACTCAACGCACACGGTTTGGTCAAATGTTTGATTTATTTAAAAAAAATCAACAAGCCGGAACTGTTCATTCCATATCTATATTCAAGTCAGCCGTGTGAAAGTATATTTCGGCAGCTAAGATCCCTTAGCTCGGTATATTCCACTGTCACAAATAGCACGGTCAAAGAAACTTTATCTCGTATATCAAACATTCAATTTCAAAATCAGATAATTCAGCTCACATCAAAAAATTTCATTTATCCACGTTTAAAAGATTCAACGTTTCCACAGAGCAATTACACACTTCCAACACCAAAAGAAATTTTCGATGAAATCACACGTTGTCAAGCACTTGCCACTGCCACCGCAACTAAGTTGGGTCTGTTGAGCGGAAAAAGATCCGATCAACCGTGCAGCTATATGTGCAAAATCAATCCGTTGTATCCCAAAGCCGCAGTGAAAGTGAAGCCAAGGAACTCATTGGACAATCGCTTTCAAATGAATCCAATTCAACTGGCGTCGAGTGACCTCAAGAACATTCAGTTGAAAAACTATGCGGCTAAAATCAACGATAATGATGTTGCCGAAACGGGTCCCTATGTTGATGTGACATGCGGTACTGATAAACGTATTTTGGTCAAAAAAACATCACTGTGTTGGTTATTGGGTAGCGAATATAAGAAAATCAGCAACGACCGACTTTTTCGAGTAATGTATTCGGAGAAAAAAAACACTTATTCAAAGTTTTCCAAACACTGTCGACCGCTACAATTCCAAGCAAAATCAACAAACAAACCAATAAAAAAAACCAAACTCAGAAAAAAAAATCATTTCATAATAAAATAATGAAATTTATGTGTTTGAATTTGTTTATTATTTTGACAAACAAGTTGCCGAATAAAAGTTCTCACATTTGAATTTAAAATAAATTGTGTGTGAAAGATTTTGTACTGCTATATATACTTAATAAAACAAGTTCGAAGTTGTATACATGCACAAAGTCTAAGCAAAAACAAAAACAAAAACACGAGTCGCATTCATTTGTTTGTTATGAAATCAGCCGATGCAAAAATGGAGTCAGAATCCATATCAATTATGCTGTCGTAATGATTATAAGCTGATTCACCTTTTCCATTGCGCCCGAGACGATATGCGATAATAAGCGTTCGATTATAATTCTTTCCAGAACCTTTTATCATATAACACGACGAGAATTCATTGAAAACAACGACGTTCACTTCGTGCAAGGTCGAAACTGCTTTTATTGTTTCCATGCCACCCCATTTGTGTGGACGCGACAAAACCAATCGAACGTACAGTTTGCATTCAGTTACCCAATCGTTAATTTCGTTTTCATTTTTTGTTTCTCTCACACGTTCTTTCAAATCTTTCTCATACAACGGAAAGTTTTCGGGCTGCAAAATGTGACTGACTACAGCTGATCTTAGTTTTTTGATTTCATTCGTGTGCTGGCTGCTGTCGATCGAGTTATCAAAGAGCTGATGAGCGAGAGCGCTAAATAAACAATCGCCATCTGGTTTCGTTTTCACGACGAAAAGTTGTCTGGGTACACAGTCTCTTACAATACGAAAGTCCATTTTTTCTTGATCCTCACCATTCACTAGTACTTTGGCTATCATTTGCATAATTTGGGACGATAATTGATCAAAAACGATTGAATTATTATTGTTTGTCGGTGAGTTTTCAACATGATAAGATATTATTTCAACTGATAGGTCTTCATTTTTGATCTCAGCATCAGGTTCCACAGGCAATTCGGAGTCGAGTGTCGATTTCAGCGGTGAGTTGAGTGAATTTTGATGTTTGGTTTTTGAATTTTTCTTATTCTTCTTAGTGATTTGGTGCGATCGAGTAGCAACTAGCAAATGTTGTGTTTCCAAGTGCTTTTTGAAATTTGACAAAACCCAGTAACTTGATCGTGTTGCCGGATGTGAATAATATACCCGTTGTGGTTTGAGTTCATCTTCGTTTTCACATCCATTTTTGCACAAAATGCAATCAATGCTGCCATAAGTACCGCTCTCATCGACACTTACTGATCCTTGCTTAAAATCAGTGACATCCACACAGAATGATTGCAAACATTTTTTTATTTTTTCGTAAAGAGACGATTCAAGACTTGCAATTTCGCTGGGATTCAAATTTACTTTTTCCATCCGAGAATTTTTCTTTCGAATGTGGTTTTGCTTTGCAATCGCATCAAACACCGTATGCTCAACTGATTTCTTTTTTTTTTGGTGGATTGAATAACGCTAGTCCTGTTAATGCGCCATTGCCATCAACCAATTGTTTGACATGGTTCACTAAAGTTTGAATGAGCAACTTATCGCCAAGCATAAATTGAAATTTGTTGGAACATTTTGCGAATGTTCTTCCGTAAATTTCAACCATTTGTTCATCATCTAGCAAAATTTCGCATTCCATTCCATCGCAGTCGTCATTCAAACTTGCATTAAGTGATCTCGTGACAAAGTTGTATGCGCTTTCCCTTATGAATGTTTCTACATATGCAATATGCTCGTCATCGATATCTTTGAAACTGACTGGATTGGCATAACCGCACATGCTGTTAATGAATCATAATTTCAGTGTTGAAAATTAATTTGATTAAAAAATTATTGAAATGCGGCATCGAAAAATGTAAACTTACGTGAAACCATTTTTGATAAAATCTGGAATATCGGTATATTTTAAAATGTTCTCTAGAACATGCCAAAAATTTTGCGCCATGATTGTGATGCAATATTTTGCAATTCCAATGACCATGACAGTTGGATGAAATGTCAAGTGCCCTTTAAAACCTATTAAAATGTCCTAGCTTTGACCTTATATGGTTTACTCCCGCAATATTTCACCAACAATGATGAAGACATGCCGTATGTATGCATATAATGATTTTATATGTTTCGTTTTTGCTATACAGTTTTCAAAGCTGGTTTTGTTGATGATCATTTTTGTTCTATGTTTACAAGTCATTATTTTCAGTTATCAATATTAAACAAATGTTTGATATATTTCTGTAAGTATGATTTTATTTCAAAATGAATTGTTTCGAACATTTATTTATGTGTTGATTTTGCATATAACAGAAATGAAGGAATGATCATGTGGGCTTTAATCCAACTGATCGAAGATACTTATTAAGTACTTTTGGACAACTTAGGTTTGTATCATTTTCCCAAGTATCCTCATCGGATCCAAAGTTTTTCCAGCGAACTAGATATTTTCGTCCAGATTTTAGTTCTTTGTGGTCAAGTATTGCTTCTACTTCATATTCACCGTCTTTAGACACCGAATCATTCACTTGATTATTGATCGTATTTTGGAGATCCATACCAGCTTGATATTGCTTCATTCGGGCCAACAGAATTTGCTTTTCACGAGTTAAATCAGTGATTACTTTGTCGTCATTGGATTTTGTTGCAATGAATTCACTTTTAGCCATTGATATTTTGCCTTGAAGCTCATTCATTTGCGTCAAATGTATGGCATTTATTTCATCGATTTTTTGCTTCAAATGCTGTTTGTCAACCATAAGAGCAGAGCATTCGCCCTGTGCTCTTTTTAGTGCCAACAAATTTTGATGGTTTTCAACCTTCAATGCAACAATTTGATCTATCAGTGATTGCTTTTCTTTTTGCCAACCAGTGTTACGTTGCGCTTGTAATTTCGGCAAATCAATATTTGAAGAAACCGGCTCATTTTTCACGCCTATTCGCTTTTCAACATCGAGCTCTGTTTTGATTGGAACTTGACTATTCGCTGGCTTAATGAATGCATGAGAACGATATTTGTTTGGATCGGAGATATACTCATCCATTTGTTTTATCGCATTATTAAAGGCCAATCCTCTTCCTTTCGCGGCGAATTTACCTCGATTTTTCGAAAAGTCTTCAATTTTATCTCGATCAACAAAACCAAATTCCTTTGTTCCAAAGAAAAGGACACATATTTTATTCGATGGTGTTTTGCCCAAAGCCGGTGGAGTTTCAACAATTCGTGCTGGCCAGAAGTAACAAAAACGCATGCGAGCCCTGTATTGAAAATATATTAGCAAACAAATTCACGGATATCAGAATATAAATCTTTCTCACCAAACCAAACTGCCGACCGGAAAACTTGGTTTTTCAATTTTAATTTTTACTGATTTCATGTTTCGCTTAAAATATTGCAAATGCGTCTTGCTCTTGTATATATTGTGAGGATGACATTTGTGATTTGGCGTCACTTGCAGACATTTTGTTATAATTGCTATTACTTTTTCATTTGCAATTACTTTTTTTCCTTTGCAATTACTTGAAAATAACATTGCAATTAGTAATTTCTATAGAGTGATTTCCCCCTTGACTAAAATATTAAAAATATATCAAAAAGTAGGCGTAGTGTAAAAAACTGTACTCAAATACATTACTTGGGTCACTTTTATTTGGCCCAATTTGAATGAATCGGGAAAAATCGTGATTTTTGGGAAAACTCATCAACCTGCCGATCAACACAACTTCCACAAAAATCAACCGATTTTGATGCTGAAATAAGCAAAAGTGATTGTTTTGACACTGGCTAGGTGATAAAACTATAGTCTTGGATAGCATTAGTTTAGTTTCGGCTCGGTGAATGAAAATGTTGGCAAAATTGGGCCAAAATCGCCGAATTTCGGTTTTCCCTTGCGGAAATCCACACAATCGCTAATATCAACAAAATATTGCCCATTTCGTGGTCTGAGGACACCAATTAATCGATCCAATTTTATGTGGTCTCTGGAATTTTTCAAAAGTGGAAAAAAAGTTGATAGTGAAATAGTGGTAAAATGACCGAATGATGTAGAATAGATAAAAATTTGTGCTAACACTGAATGTTTAATCTGGAAAAAGCTGCGTATCCACATGGAAAATCCTTTTGATAACATATTACAGAATGGCAGTACCGAACGAATTTGAACGAGCCATGGCACCACCAACGGGTCGACATTTGGTAATCAACTCATTTGGTCCGGCACTTTTAATCCGGGGAGAAATCCAGTTGTCTTCAACAACACCAACAGAACATCCAGTTGGGACAGACCGGTTTGAATACAACCTTCGTGTAAACCAATCCGGAAATTTCGATATCCAATTCCGAGACGAATTTTGTGCTACCATTAACGTCGAAGTGGGAGAACGAACCATCTCACGAATCCGTGTTACATTGACCGAAATGTATATCGGATCGAATTATGTTGTCCAGGAAGACCGATTGTCACAACGCCACATTCAACGAGAGGCCCGGGAATATAATCCAGGTGACTTCCGATTGGTATTATTGCAAAATTCATATATTCGCCGAATGGATCTACGGTATTTGAATCATTCATGGGCTACGATGTTGATCGAAGGACACCGGGTAATGAACGTTACCTTGAACGGGGATGATTTGGCCGAATCGCTAAGTTCACTGGGTGTAATTGCCATACGACGAACCATGATAAGTTTAAGATTGAATCAAGAGCCAACCAACCTTTTCGGACTGGCCAATCCACGTGTACGAGCGTCACGCCAATCGTCAATCCGATCAAATGCTTCGGTGGCATCAAACAACCGGGAAATGCCAGCATTGGTGCCATTCGAGCCAAACACACAGTCACCAGTTGAAGCAAACCGGAATGTTAACGACGACGCCATCCCGGGACCATCGGGTGTAAAAACCATATCGGTGGCAAAAGAAGAAAAGGACGACACCAAAAAAGAATGTACAACCGAAAATAAACCAAACCAAGATGATGACAAGAAATTGTCCGAACTGAACAACACGAGTGTTGGCGAAACCGTCGAAAAATGCGAACCGAATGATGACCAAAAACCCGAAGAAAAGGTGGAAATCGAAAATGAGGATAAGAGAAATACCATTGAAGAATCCGAATCGAAGAAAGAAACCGATGAAGAAGCATCCGAAACCGCATCGATTGAAGACGATGCTTATGAAAGCGCGGATGAACCAGCCGAATAATTTTCCATTTTTCTATTTTTCCATTTTGATATTTTAGTGTTAGGCAAACATACAGTCATTGAAGACGATTCAAAATCAATTTACAGCACATCCATATATTCACAAACCAATGCATTGGTAATACACACATTGAATTTAAAATTGGTCAAATGAAAATAAATTCCAATTGAGTTGACGATTTCCATAGCATCATAAAATTACCACCAATGGAAGGGGAAATTAACCGAATAACGAAAATTCCGTTTACACATTATTTAAAATCCGAATTCAAATTGGATTACCAATAATGATACGATAATATCCAACTTTTCCATACATGTAAAATTCAATAGTAAAGCGTCAATAAAAACAATAACCGAATAACTAAAAAAAATTGACAAAGTCCAAATCGAAATCGTAGGAATTAAAAATAAATGTGAAATAAGATGATATATTAAAGATATACAAAAGAAATTGCCAATCCATGTATTAAACCAACAGAGACCAAAACCACTACAAATCAATTTCCGAAATCAATTGAGTTGATAAAATTCCGAATCTGATGATAAAATTACAAAATATCCACAATATGACAAAATGAACCGAATTGATAAAAACCCAAAACAATTTTGTAGTTATCAAAAGTTTTCCTGCGGAAAATGATAAATATATGAACACCAAATAAAATAGACTATCGGTATATAACCGAATAAAACATTTCACCATTCAATTGTAACCGAAAATTCAAATCTAAACCAATTTAAATAAAGTTAAGAAAATCTATCCGAATTCAAGTAACGTTATTTCGAAATAAAACCAATAATATTGTGGGTTCGTTAAAACAAACGCATCTAACACAAATAAAATGAGACAGACAATTTGATTCGAATTTATTTGAAACTAGGTATGACTGCGTAGCGAGTCAATGTATGCCGAAAAAATTAAGCCAATTTGGGTTGAAAGATACTACATTGGTAATTTAGTAAAATTGCGGCGACATCAAGCCGAATTAAAATTTGAGTATGAGTTGAGCATGACTGCGTAGCGAGTCAAATAATGCTGAAAACAATTTAAGAATCTAAAGAATTTAGAGAATTTAGAGAATTTAGTAAATTGCGGCCGAAGAATTGAAGCCGAATTTAAAGTTTAGCCGATTCATTTAATGCTAGTTAAAATGAGTCATGAATTATTGCCGATTTGTTATCAAATCATTAATCTGGATACAGTGTGATCCGTTAATAGAAGCGATCGTCCAAATTTTGTTGAACAGAGTCATGAAATTCTATAAGATTTAAAAATCACGGGAGAGTAATTAAACCTTGAGAAAATTACGTTTGATAAATTCAGGGGTCATCTCGCTGTGTACTAAATTTTGAATAGTGCTTGCGAATGCTTATTGATTCGAAGTCACGAGCACCTAAGTGCATCAATCTAATTTAAATAAATAACTCCAAAATGGGGTAATGAGTCGTTTGTGAAATGATCATCAAAATTAAAATAAAAATTAAATGAATAATTACAACACACAGTATTAATATGGGCAGAAAAGATGCAAATTGAGTCAGAAAAAGAGGAATAAAACAAAAACAAACAAATATATAATTGTATGCTTATACGATCATATACATGAAAAGTTTAGTACCAATTCCCAATTAAAAGATACTCAATGTGCCGAATAATAACAATACCGAAAACCAACAACAAGATCAACACAAGCCCGAATCGAAAAGATGTTCATGAGAACCAAAATGTTTTAATGTGGAAATCCGTTTATGGGGGGTAAAAACAAAATAATTACATATGCATAATTGGAAATGATTAAAACCAGTACAAAACAATGGTGTCCAAAACATACGCATAAGACATTTGCTTGCTAGCAATCAAAGTCTATTCGATGGAGGGAGATGTGTTATGGCTATGAGCAATTAAGAAATATTTCCGATTATCTAGAAATACAATATTTCTAAACCGAATGTAACTATTTACCGAGTTATCAAAATCTATGTTATCGATTGGAATGAAATGGAAATTCGAAAACATGTACAGAGGGCTAACGATCGCTTAGGATATGTCAATGGTCAATTTCATCGTTCTTTTTACTTTGAGCTGTCACACAATGCACACGTAAGTTTAACGATACAAAGTGTTGCGAAGTAAATCACATTATAAACGACGAAAAATTAGTGAGCCGAGTAAAAAGTGCGAATAAGACCAGCGAAATATAAGCGTAAGCCAATTAATAAAATAAGACCGAATATCAAATAAGCCAATTATAAATAATCAAATCATAACTAGTGGTTTCTGTGGAGGGCATCAAACGAAGACAATTCTGAAGAGCGAAGCCGAGTAATAACATCAATATATTGTATTCGGTATACCGAATTCAGCAAATCATACGAATTAAAATATAAGGTATCCAATCGAACTGACCATGATATGCCAAACACACAGAAAACAATAATGATAGCATCGAACACCAATAACTCGGGCCAATCGTGTTTATAAATGTAACATCTTTCTAAGTGAATCGAGTAAATAGCAAAATACACTATTCCGAGTCTTTCAATTAACTGATAGGGGAAAATTGATTCTTAAAATACATCAACGGCAAGGCCAGTCCAAATCATCGTATGAAACCAGCGCAAATAATAAACCATCTAACAACACAGCAAACCGAGCGAAATATGTATGTTGGGGAAAAAATCCCATCTAAGGACCAGATCCAATACACCTTGCGTGAATGTCGTCGGGAAAAATGCCCTCCGATCATCACATTGGGCGAACTGACAACGTGGTGTGAAGCGAATACTCCGGTACCCAAAAATCCAGATAAAGCATTCGTGCTGGACTATGATATTTCCAATGAGCCAAACGAAAATTTATATTTTCGGTTTACAATCTCAACCAAAAATTTGCTTAGTACGTTTACGTCACTACACAATTTTTGTGTTGACGCAACCTACAAGTTGAATTGGTTGGGCTACCCGCTCATTGTAATTGGTACAGTAGATGGTGATAAAAAATTTCATCCGCTTAGTTTCAGTGTATGTTCCTCTGAAACTACTGAAGACTTCACGTTTATTTTCAAAACACTTGCCGATGTAGTCGAGGAACTCACTGGATCAACATTTGAGCCGACTACGATGATCGCAGATGCGGCGGATGCCATCCGTAACGCTTTTTATGGTGTATTTTGCAGTGCACAGAAGGACATAATGTGCTGGGCGCACGTTTTGCGAAACGTGAGCAAGCAAAAGTTCGACGGAGGTGTTAAAAGTAAAAATGCTGTATTGGAAGATTTGAAATTGCTCCAGCTCTCGCCATCGAAAGAAGTTTTCGATGAGGTTTCTCAACTGTTTGTAAACAAATGGCAAGAAAAGGAGCCCGATTTTGCTTCTTACTTTGCTAAAGAATGGCTCGGAGCTCACCAAAACTGGTATGAGGGTGCGGCAGACTATACGCCATCAACAAATAATGTCTTAGAAGCCTTTAACGGCGTCATCAAATCGAATTACACATTCCGAAACCGATTGCCCTTTTCAGAATTCGTCGTTGTTATGCTCGAAATAGCTGAAAAGATTTCAAACGAATTCAATTCAAATAAACATCAGCTGTTGCAATACCCAAATATAGACAAACAATTATGGGGTACCAGCTACGAGTGGGCACAAAATAAGGAGTTTGGGCGAGTTTTGGCGGGTGAAAACCGATATTTCGTGCAAGCATCCAAGGCCACAATTGATGGCGATTTCACTCTGGAATATTGCAAGGAATTATTCTCGACCGAGTGGAATTCATTCGATGAATATATCCGAGATGGATTTTCGAAGGCATATGCAGTGAAAATAAGCTCAACAAATTGGAGAGAAAACCGAAGATGCACCTGTCCGTCGTTTTTTAAGTCCTTCGTGTGCAAGCATATAGTTGGCATGGCATTGCGGCTGCAACTGGTTAAATGCCCGAAAAATGCTGTTCCTCTACCCCTTGGCCAGAAACCGAAACGTGGAAGGAAGAAACTGGCTTCCAAAGCTTTATTGAAAATATAAGGTTAGTGTACCTAAGTGCTGCCCATAATTGCCCAAAATCAAATTTCATATCAATGCGGAAAAGTCGGGACTACGAATGTAATTCAATTTAATTCATTTCATATCATTTTAGGTGTGCCTTGGTGGTATTATAACCTGGACGGATGCAAACGATTGAATGCTTTGAGTGGCTTTTTCTCAGTGTATGGAAAAATACTGAGTCTCAGCACTTAACTGAAATGTCAGAAACTGACTGAACTAACATTTCCATACACTGCTTTTTTTACACGTTTAAGTTTTAAAAGCCATTTCAGACCATTCAACTTAAAACTGTGCATCAATACACCATTCGGAGAATAACTTTTGACCTGATTGAATGCTTTGGGTGGCTTTTGAATAACAATTTATACACGTTTACACATTCAAAAGCCATTGCAGATCATTATAATATTAAATATTAAATGGATCAAATAAAAAAAAAACATAGATGAAAAAGTACATGAAAATGACGATTTTTTTCATATTTTTGGTATCATTTTTACATTTTTCGCTGCTATATATATTTTTTTTGAAGCCGATTTTAAATATTTTGGCGTACCCTTTTTCATTTATTAGACGCCAAAAGACATTTTAGTTCGCCAATTTTCGCTATATTTAGTCGCCAATTTACACATTTATATGCGCCACTTTATTATATTTTTAGACGCCATTTTTACATTTTTGGGCGCCCCAATTTATTTTAGCCATATTCTTATTATGTCTACCCCCATGGGGACAAATCAGCAACAAAAAGTGAAAAAATACATAAGGAAAATTGCTCTTTCATGCTTTCGAAGTTGGAATTTATCAAAAGATTTGCTGCGTAAACGTTTAGAGTCATAAATACGAATTGTTTATTCGTCAAACGTGCCAGAGGGGGCAGACCCCCAAATACCCCCCATATTTACTGTGATCAAAAGTATACTTTTTTGTATGTTCGTCTTTCAAGCAAAATAATCATCGATTTGTCAAGATTCGCACATTTTTTTATTTCCTTGCGCATGAAACGCATTCTTTGGAAAGAGCATGATATTGCTTGTCATGTTCGATATAAATTATCAATATGACATTGAACGGTCCATTCGTCCGTCCAATCGCATGAGAACCCTGTCCGTTTTCATGTTCACTCTATTCGTTCGTTCGTCCGTTTTGGTCCATCCGGGAACTTTTGGCCTGCTCCAACACACTATCTCATCGAGTTTTGAAGATTTTTCGATAAAATTTTCACAGGATATGTTGAAAGTGAGTTTCCTGAACGTATCAAATTTTGGATCAAATTGAACCACGCCATGATGGTCTACCACGGGTTAAAACATAAAATACTTGAAAATTCGTATATTTCGTGAAAAAAAACTGCATGAATTTTCATTGGAAAATACGGCCAGGAGAGTCAAAAACGTGAAAATCAGTTTTTGTGTAAAAATGTACTGAAAACCCGACTCACGTGCACTTGAATGCACATATCTCTGGAACGGCTATACCAATATGGCTCAAATTAAATAGGAAACCTCCGGTGACAATACTGTGCAATTTAAGAATCCATTTGTGAGTCATTTTCATTTTTTACAATTCAATTTTCTGAGAATACGTAAAACGTCAAGCGCGCTTGAATACCATTCAAATGACGCAAGCAACATGAATTTTCATTGAAAAATACGGTCAGGAGAGTCAAAAATGTGAAAATCAGTTTTTGTGTAAAAATGTACTGAAAACCCGACTCACGTGCACTTGAATGCACATATCACTGGAACGGCTACACCGATATGGCTCAAATTCAATAGGAAACATCCGGTAATAATTCTGAACAAATTTGCTTTTGACACTTCAGGATTTGAAACTCCGTTCGAGAGTTATCGTGCTAACGTACAGACTACGACGACGACGCCATTTTGCACCGGAAACTTTTCTCTTATTATTTTTTTTCGCAAACACACACTTCTAATCAGCTATAGATCACGAATAGATTGAGTGGTAGAAGGAGTGAGTGAGTAGAATAAAAATTAATAAGAGAAGAAGGCAGATTACATATGCTAAAACTAATTATCTGATGTGAAATCAAAAATTTAAGACTTGAGTGGAAAATTGACAATTTGAGTGGAAAATCCACCATTCTGAGTGGAAACATTACACCCTTGAGTGGAAAATGGACAATTTGAGTGGAAAATGACCATTTTGAGTGAAAAATTGCCAAAATGAGTGGACAATTGCCAAATTGAGTGGAAATATACCTCGACCGATATTTTCTTTATTTCACGAAACAAGTTAGAATGTCTTGTGTCTAGGCTTTTAATTTTGTTTATAAAATGACTACGATAATCATCAGTTATGCTGTTTTTGATCATTGAGCTCAATAATTTAATTTCAGTCTTCATGGATCGCTCAAATAGAAAAAAATTTGCATCGTTTCTTAAGGAAAAGAGCTTCCGTCTAATTTTGTTCTTGTTTTTTATCAAGGCAAGCGATCTTTTTGACAATTTAATTAATTTGCTTTTATTTAATTTAATTCTAGGGCAGGAGTTGCTTAAGGCATTATTAAAAACTATTTCAATTTTCAAGTTCGCGATTTATAATTGTGTTGAATAGGTCCCAGTTGCAGTTCTCCCAGTGTAACCAGCTCGGCTATGGGTTATTCACACATTTAGGAAAGTAGGAAAATATTACTACAAATAAGAGTGATAACCCATATGGTCAAGATTCTGGACTGGAGCGTTACATTTTCGCGCTTTTTTAACTACATTCATGCTCATATCTCTAACATAACAAACAATATCACCTAGTGTTTTGGACTGACACAATATTTATTACCAACAAACTTTTTTCCTATCTTTCATATTTCAAAAGTTACAGTCGTTTGTATCTCGGACTGGAGCGTTAAGATTTTGGCGGTCAATTTGAGGTTGTCTCACATTTTGCTAAAATTCAGTTCATCTATTGTTTAAAAAGCAATATTGACCACAGCGGCTGATCAAAAGCTCGTATGTTTACTTTAAAAACAAAAAAAAAACTTAGCTATAATAATAAGATGAAAAACCTCTGATGGTTGAACCCTCGTTGGATAGGTATTGAGGTGTACTACCAAAGTGTAATTTTTCAGAATTTACGGTAATGGGTACGGGGGTCAAAATGACGAAAACCAAAAAAATCGATTTTCGATTTTTCAGTTTTTTCGATGTGGTGGCCAAACCTGATTACAGATTTGCTTACACTAGATAGAATGGGTTTTGAAACGGCTTTACACTAGATAGAATGGACTTTGAAATTCCACGCACGAGTAGCCCTTTTTGATTTAAGGGGAACCAAAAACCCCTTTTTCGATCTTACACTAGATAGAATCGATTTTTTTTGGACCCCTGTCGCATTTTCGGCCATGAAAAGCCGTTTTGTGGGCAGGATCTATTAGTGCGCCACTCTGTTTATACCTCGTTCAGAGGTTTTTTATCTTATACATACATACACACATACCAACGCTATTTTCAGGGGGACACCCCCCTTTCTGGGAAAACGTACACAACTTTTGAACGGGTCAACCGATTTTGATGGTTGAGCACTCGTTGGATAGGTATTGAGGAGTACTATCGATTGGTCACTCAAAGACAGTAGTCAAGATTACCCCTTAGGAGGTATGCTATATAATCTGAAAAAAACACCCCCATACGTCCCCCAAGCAAATTTTTTTTTGGTTCCACAAAAATTCGTTTTGACAACGGCTTTCGTCTAGTTTGGTCCTAAGCTACACGCCAATGCCTATTTCACAAATTACATCGGTCGGCCACACATAGTCCAAAATTTCGCGTATATATAGTGTTGCACTCAAAAGTGTATTTTTTGGTGCGCCACTGGGAGAACTACCGTTCTCCGTGATATAAAATAATTATTTTTATATAGATTTATAATAAACCACCTTTGGCGAAGAAACGCTGTATGGTGTAGATCATCATCACCATTTAAGAAAAATGAATATATGACAAATTATCGTAATGAAACGAAACTAGTATGAGTTTTATTTTCATATGATCTATTATTTTTTTGCTGTCCCTAATTTCTTCCTTCTCTAACAATTGGGAATCTTTTTATCAGACAATTCACTGGTTGGTACTTTTTATAATTACATTTTTCAAATGGTACAAATAGATTACTACTGCGTGTTTGGTAATGTGGTAAACGAAAATTGATATGTTTTTAGTAAATGACTAGATGATATTTTTGGCCGATGTCTTACTAGCTTTGATTTTACTTATCATTCGTAATCATAAAAAGTTTAAAATACTTACAAGGCATCCAGCAACCTTAGGTGTCTTAAACTTCTGTCATCTATAGTGTTCATCAAATTGTTGGATATCCGCCTTGAATTAATACGAGAATGGCATAACCATAAAAATGTTAAATTACAAATAATTAATTTGAAATTATTTAATATACATTCGTAATCCTGACTTTTCCGCATTTAACATTTTGAGAAAATTTGATTAATCTCTTGAACAATTAAAATCATCAAGAGAGAAAGTATTGGTTTTGTCATGAAAACGGGGTAAACGTTATTTTTCATACAATGTACTGTATTTGCACTTTAGTGCACGTCGCTATAAAAATAGACTATAAAACAATATGACTAATTTTCAACACACAACATCCTGTGACAAAATTAAACAAATTGGCCATCATCATTTTTCGATTTAGGACTCCTTTCTTGAGATACCGAGTGGACGTCACAACTTGATTGACAGAAAACGAAGTTTAAATTTGTATATTCACCACACAACAAGTGAAGAACATACTCAATGACTTTGAAATAACAGAGCGCCATCTGCTGACAGCTTTCATAATATTAATGCTATCTGTATTATAACGTGATTAAATAAACTCATCAAAATAGATTTTATTTTTTCAAATATAAATATTTATTAAATGTAGTTCTGAAAACAAGGATTTATTCAATGAATTTCAAATATGTTTAATCCACTTTATTTGCGAATGCGTAATCGAACAATGATTTTTGTAATTAGTGCTGTCCGATTCAATACGAAGTGTCAAACGAATTCATTTGACGTCTGGTTTGTTTATGTTTACCGGCTCACTGGATTATTTTTGTTCAAGAGAATTTATGCATTTTAATTTGTGAAGAGGTAAACAAAAAATAGGAATAAATTATCCGTTGAGGAGGTGTTCATAAATACCCCCATTTTCGCGAATACAAGTGATTAAACGTTTAATAAGATTGCGCTGCACATTTAAGAGCATCTCTTCAGTGACATGATCAAACGATTCATTGACTTTTTCTCTGAGCTCTTCTAAATTGTCAGCTCTTATCTGATAACAAATGTGTTTCGTATATGCCCAGAGAAAAATGTGCAACGGATTGAAATCCGGTGAACGCGGATCCCATTGTATTAAGGCCCCATCACCAGGACCAATCCAATTCTCGAAATTGTTTGTCAAAAAATCCCGGCTTGCGTTCGATGAGCAGGTGCTCCATCGTGGGCATAAATAACTTGATGAGAATCAAATCCAAGTCGATTGAGCTCAGGCAATACAAAACTGTGTAGCATTTCCAAATACGATGCTGATGAGACGGTTCCCTCAAAAAAATATGGCCCAACTAAAGATGTGTCGATTATGCCAGCCCAAACCATTACGTGGCTCCGATCGGTACTTTTATGCGATGACATCCAATGTGGATTTTCTTGTGCCCAGTATCTGTGAAAATCATTTATTCTTTATTCAAGAAAAAGTATTGCAGAAAACCAAAATAAATTTATTTTCACAGGAAAAAGAGCGAAAATCTTACCGCAGATTTTGTTTGTTGATTCCTCCAACCATTCTATACGGACTCTCGTCTGTCCACAATATTTTCTTCGAAAAATTTCTGTTGGTTTGGATGCGGTCCAGTAACTGGCGACAAAAGTATTCGCGAGTCTCAGTGTCTTCTTCATTTATTTTTTGATGCTGTCGAAGCTTGTATGGGAAAAATCCCATACGCTTCACAATTTTCAGAATTGTTGAGTGACTTACGTTGAAAAAATCACCAGCATCTCTGCTGGAAGCATGCTGATGTTCTACAAAATATGCCTTCACTTGTTGAGAGAATTCCAAGGAGTTTGAAAACGAGTTCGCGTAGGATCTCTTTTTGGGATGAACTGATCCGGTTCTTTCAACTTGTCGCAGAATTCTCGAAACTGTGCATTGTGGTAGTGGATGTTCACGGCCAGGATAAAGTCTGTTGAATTCAGCAGCTGTTTGGTATGTTGAGCGATTTTTTGCTAAACGCAGAATTTCTAATTTTTCCCGAAGTGTCAACTGCCGCATGTTGAGATGTTTGCTACTAAACCGAATATTCGCAAGGCCAACATGATCGTTCGCAAAAAGTCCATCTTACCATCGAAATCAAATTTGCATGGCCAATGCGTTTCATTTCACAAAATAGTCTAGAAAACTATGTAATTGCACAACAAATCATTGGCATTTGCATTGGCTGGACTTGTTACAAAACTATGAGGAAAAAACAGCATAATTCCGAAAAAATCCATGATTTTCAGAATTTTTTCGAAAAAATCAGATAATTTATGCATTTTTCCGGAAAAACACCAAAAAACACGCATTCTGGTGAAATGAACTCGAGATACTGAAAGTCCAAAGTGAGCATTTAATATGCATTCAAATGTTCTCTTGATTCCATATATTTGTTGGCTACATTTAATTCAGATCATTTCCATTACGCGTTAGTCATAGACAGCTATACTGGCTGGACTTGTTACAAAACTATGAGGAAAAAACAGCATTATTCCGAAAAAGTGCATGACGTGATTAGATATTTCACGTCCAAATAAGCTTATAAAATGGGTGGAAGCCATTCTCAAATTTGTACAAACACTGCTGGAACACTGCCCAAAAAATTCAAATGAAACAAAAACGAAACCTTTTTAAATGTCTATTGACATTTCAACAGTTTATTGGTTATAAAAAACATCCATTTATTTCAACTTTATTAAATCGGTGAGTAAGGGGAACTTGAAATGATGAAAAATTAAAGGATCATTAGTTTTGCCGCATTTTCGACTTAAGACTGGCTTCCTTCAAAGTTTTCGTAGCCACGTTTCGCTTTGGTCTGCCTGAGGCAGAAACAGAAGCAACAGCTGCAGGTTCAGCAGAAGTAGAAGCTGTAGCAGCAGCAGCAACAGAAGCCAACCCTTGATCTATGCTGGATGGATCGAATGTTCCTTGTGTCTAGGAGTAAATTCCAAATGGCGGCAACAATTTGATCGTCGGTTTATCTTAGTTTTGGTTGGCTTCCCTTCAGCTGAAGGCTTGAACTGAACGGCTTTTTTGGATGATTTTGACTTTGGTCCAGTTTTCATGGCAGATTTCAATCGACTTTGTCTCGGTTTGACCACTTGATTCTGATTTCCACCTTGAACAGAAAAGAATGTGATATTACTCTTAAATTCTACCACATCCAAAAGCTGAGTTACACTTACCGAGATCATTTTCTTCGCTGTGGTTGGTTGGTTGGTCGCTCTTGGTTGGTTCGATGGGATTTTCTATTGCGAAAAAAACTATTTAGTACAAAATCTTGATCCAGATTCGATAAAATAAAAATTAGTGAAAAGAATGTGATTACACTCAAATTCTACCACATCCAAAAGCTGAGTTACACTTACCGAGATCATTTTCTTCGCTGGGGTTGGTTGGTTGGTCGCTCTTGGTTGGTTCGATGTGATTTTCTATTGCAAAAAAAAACTATTTAATACAAAATATAGATTCGAGTAAATAAAAATTAGTTTGAATATGACATACGATCTTTGAGAACCACGTCATCATCATTTTTGTCGTTCGATCGTGATCTCAAATCAAAATCGTGTTTTTGAGCATCACTGGAATTCGCATCAGGAAAGAGTTTGGATACAAGAACATGTACGGATAATTCTGTTTCAAAACGTGAAAAATCTATTGATAAACGTTCGATTTTCTTGAGCCAAAACAAAACAAACCTTCATCATCATCACCTTCATCGAAACCCGATTCCAGCTCATACAAATCATCATGTTCCTGGTCACTTTCTGTTATGATAATAAAAAGAAATAAAATTGCATTGAAATATTGTCATAAAAAGACAGATTTGCACTTCTTTTCAAGCTTGAAAAAAACATGATAAATGAGCATAAAATTGGTTCAAGATTTCAACTTGAAACGTTATCAAACAGTTAAATGGCAACATACTAGTGCAATGATTGAATGTGAAGCAACATACAGTTTCTCAAACAAACTCCAAAAATGAAATTTTGTGTGGTTTAAACCTACCGTTGACCTTTTCAGTCACTTTCGAATTTGTTCTCAAGTCAATAAGGTCTTTACTAGCATTGTCCTTTGAATTTGAATTGGAATCATTGTTTTGTTTTTCAACGGATTTGGGAGAATTGGTTTGGCTGCTCTCATCTATCAGAAAAAAAAGTTTTAAGCGTGAAATGACACATGCATGGACTTTGGGTGAGAGTGCTTCAAAAGGAGTTAACAATTACCTTCTTTATCGCTATCTTCGCCAATTTCGTCGTTGTCCAATGGATTGGAAACATCCAGATCAATAGGAATTCGTTCAGGATTTTCTGTTCAAAACAAAACCACACATGTACGAAATGTAAAATTTAGCAGTCAAAATTAAGTTCTTTACCTGGATCATTATCAACACCATCGTCATCACTTTCTTCTAGCGCTTTGGCCCGAACATTTTTCACCAGATTTCTCATTTGATTCTTGAAGTCGTCATACAAGGGTATATGTTTGTACTTTTCACGGACAACTTTAAATATTTTGTATGGCTTGAACGTACACTCACGGTCCTTGGCCATGCGTCTAACCTCTTTTTTAAACAATATGTGCCCAATACGATGTTTTCGTTCCAGTTCGGTGTGTTTGTGGTCTCCCAAACGTTTGATTTCTTTGGTCTTCAGATTGTAGCTCGACCGAACATGACACCCTTCAATTGCACAATCCAGATAGATGTATTTGCCCCCTTTTTTGTGTCCTTTGTATACATTATTGGAGTTCAACTCACAATACATATTTTCATCTGAAAATGAAATGTGATGTAGTGAACAGAAACATGAGATTCAGATTGAATCCTTACCGATTAATTTAACGTGAACTTTTTCCATCGTTCTTGTGGGCACAACGAAAATCCAAATGTATTCATTCAACAACGCACTTTTTCCAATAAATCACAATTCTTGACGATTATGAGAGCAATAAAAAAATTTGTTCACTAAGAAGTATGAAAGAACCAATCCAGAAAGCCGGCAACATAAACAAAACAAGTGAAATGCACTTGACGTTTGTTTGTTCAACTTGACAATTTAGTTTAACATCGGACAATACTGATTACGAAGTCTATCATCGAATAATTCAATGTTTCAAGTAAAAAATAAATTGAAAAAAAAATATATTGATGTAATGATTGTAATGATTCTAATCATTGAATCAAAATCTAATTTTTTGAAATGAAATTAAATAAATGTTCATTTTTTTTATAGACAATCAATTTATTTTTAAGTGATTTACGCATGTCGCAACCCAAGTTCGTTCAAAGCTATCAACAGATGGCGCTATGTTGAAAGCGTGAAAAGTCTTTGGGTATGCTCACAAGTAGCTGTGTGGTGAATTAACTAATTCAAAATTTGTTTGCTGTCAATCAATTTGCGGCGACCGCTCGGTATATTCATAAAAAAAAGTTCTTTTTGAAAAAAGTGTCAATAAAAAAACAACAAAGAAATTCAATAAATAGACGAATTCGAAGGTCTACTATTACTTTTCCGCACACCACGTGATGCGTAAAAGTATTGCGATTGGCCAAAATCTTGGAAACCCCAAAAATGAGTTTTCTATAAGTTTGGAACCCATAGGAATGCGGTAGAACCGTTTTTAGCTCATGTTGATGTGGGGCTGTGGCACGTTGTCCGCCGTCCTTTGTCCGCCGTCCGCCGTCCGTTGTCACGTTTTTTGTTACCACGATAGCTCAAAAACGACTCCACCGATCGATTTCAAATTTTCACCATTGTTTGGAAATTATTAGACTTAGATCCCATTAAATTTTGAGCAATATTGGTATAGCCGTTTCGGCGCACCATGCTCTCAAGTGAATATACGTTTATTGCCCTTAAAATGCCATTTTTATACGAAATTACCACAAATAAGCCTACTTAATGTTTTCTGTGAGCCTATATGACTTCCCTGGGCCAAACTATATTGGTTCTGAGATTCCTAAATACAATCATTCCATATTTGATGTGGAATTTCTCAAATTTGCAGCCAAAAAAGACGAAATTCATAAAATTAGTACACGTACGCAAAATTGTTAATCAATTTACACTCAAATCTAATCTTTGAATCATGAACCACTATTACAAATAGTTTGGACTTCATAGCACCAAGATTCCATCCAATTTTGAGCAGTATTGTAGTAGTCGTTGAGGCACATGACCGACTCAAGCGGCTATTTTGCTTGAAAATTCAATTTAATATGGAAAGTACCGCGAATATGCGTACTAAATGTATTCCGCGGGTTCTTTTCACTTTTCTGAGACAAACTATATTGGTTCTGAGATTTATAAATACAATCACTCCATATTTGTGGTCATAAAATAGATTGGATTCAGAAAATAGGTGGAACCACCAATTTTTGACTCACTGCTCCGAACCCATATAAACTGCTTAGTTTGTAGAAAAAATTGTCTAAATGAAATTTGAGGCCGACTGGATGACGTTTTCTTGTAATTTCACTATGTTTACTTTCACATTAAAACAAATTTTACAAATCACTTGATGGTCAAAAGTGCGGAAAAGTAAGCCTTACGTATGTAAGCCCATTTATTAATAAAGGGTTTTTCAATAGGGAACGCTGAAAAACAAAATGTTTAGGTAGCCGTGTCAATAAATATATTCATTCAATTATTAGCAACAGAACGAATCGGTTGTGTTTTATTTTTACTCAGCTTACTTTGCGAATTATACCACACAAGAGGTTATGGTCTTTTTTGTTCCACACGCTAAACTGCATACGTTTCAAGTTTTTTTTTGTTAATTGATTGTGCTTCTTACGTTCGAAGTTTGATTTTTTTTTAAAATAAAAATGTCTTCGTCAACGCCGAATTTTCCTAAACTTAAAGGTCGTGAGAATTTCAACACTTGGTTAACTTCGGCCAAGTCATATTTGATCATAAAAGGCTATATGGCAAATACTCGGACTGAACTTGCAACGTCGGCATCGGCAGCTGAGAAAGAAAAAGATGAAAAGGCGATGGCTGAAATTACGCTTTTATTAGAACCACAATGTTACACATACATTGAGGGTGCTAGTAACGCAAAGGAAGCGTGGAATGCGATAATCAAACTTTTTTCGGACACCGGTGTTTGCAGACAATTGAATCTTTTGATAAGTCTTGTTACTTTGAAATTATTTGATTGCGATTCAATGGGGGATTATGTTCAGAAGCGAAACGTATTATGGTAAAAGAATAAGTCCGTTGGTTTCGAAATAGGTGAACAAGTGGTTGCAGCATTGATGTTGGGTCATCTTGGAGAGCAGTATAAACCGTTAATTATGAGCATAGATAAATCAAAATTAACGGTCGATTATGTGCAGAACCTGTTGTTGCAGGAAGTGGACCCTGATGCCGGTGAAAAAAGTGAAAATGTGTTCGCCGTCAAACAGAAGAAATTTCAAAGAAAAGACAAGAAAGTGAAGTGCTATAGATGCGGAGGACCGCATTTCAGAAATAAATGTCCAGATGCCGGGAAGGAAAGGGCAGATGTGGTGCTGTACAGTGCACAGTGCGTTTGCAATGCGGAACAATCGCGAAGAGTGGATTGTGGACAGTGGAGCCACGGCTCATATGACCTGGAGCGACGATATTTTACAAAATAAAGAGGAGCCAATAAAAAGTGAGGTCATTGCGGCAAGCGGTGAAAAAATGGAAATAAAATGTGTCGGTGATGTGAAGCACAACGTGAAGATCGACGACAAAGTTGGCGAAATAACTTTTAGCAACGTGCAGTATATTCCTGGTTTGTGCACTAATTTAATCTCCGTTAGTCAAATCGTGAAAAAGGGATGCACAGTGTTGTTTGATATAAATGGTTGTAAAGTGATGAATTCGAAGAAGTGTGTAGTTGCAACTGGAAGATTAGAGAATGACATGTTCAAGTTAAATGTTGATAGCTCGGAATTTGCATGTGCTGCGAAAATCAGTGATGACTATGTACTTGCTCACAGAAGATTTGGACATGCAAGCAGCGGAAAATTGAGTTCTTTATTAAATAAAAACTTTAAAAAGGCAATTAACTGTGAATTCACACTGATGTATGTGGGCCGTTGAACGTGAGGTCGATCGGTGGCGCAAGGTATTTTGTAACATTTACTGATGACTACAGCAGAAAGTTTGTTTACCCGTTGAAGGCAAAAACAGAAGTTTTTGCAAAATTTGTGCAATTTAAACAATTTGTTGAAAATCAACAAGACACAAAAATAAAAGTGCTGCGAAGTGACAACGGTACGGAGTACATAAATAAAAATTTCGAAACATTTTGCAACGCGCACGGAATTAAACATGAAAAAAGTGCTCCATATTCACCATCGCAAAATGGACTTTCGGAGCGCATGAGCTGTACACTGATAGAAAAAGTCAGGTGTTTATTATTTGACACAAAAATGTCCAAAGGTTTTTGGGCTGAGGCATTGAATTATGCAATGAATATTGTCAATGTTTTGCCAGTCGTCACAAATAAAAATATGTCACTGGATGAAATTTGGTTTGGACGAAAACCAGATTTGAGCAAATTCAGAGTGTTTGGATGTAAATGTTTGGCAATGATTCCGCAGGAAAAACGGAAGAAGTTAGATGCAAAGTCAATTGAATGCGTTTTGCTTGGTTTTGCGAGTGATGCTAAAGCATATCGTCTTTACTGTAAATCATCGAAGCGTATTATTGTTAGCCGTGATGTGGTGTTTTTTGAGCATGAACAATTGCAGTCGGATGAACACATGGATTTTTCACAACGATTTTTCGTTGAATTCGAAGAAGAAGAAGTTTTGAACCGTGGAAATGAGTTGATTGCTGAAAATGACAGTGTTCCTTCGAATTCACATGGCAGTTCAAGTGATCCAGAGACCCAAAGTGATGCATCGTCTGTCGCTTCAGAGGGAGAAGAGACAGATGAATCGACAGGCGGAAATGACACTGTGGTGGAAATTAGTGATAATTCGAGTTCGGACTCATCACTTGATGCTTCGGGTGTGGAATCATCTCTTGACGATACGCGTGACGATCCTACTTTTGGTACAGGAGCGGCGATTCAGAATACATCGGGTCCTACGACCAGAAGTATGGATCAGCTTTTAACTATGTGTGCGTTTTTTGCTTATGAAGAGCCGAGATCATATGGGGAGGCAGTCAAGAGCAAAGATGCTGAAGTTTGGAGGCAGGCAATGCAGGAAGAGATGGATTCGCTACATAAAAATAGAACATGGACACTGGTCGATAAGCCGATAGGCCAGAGAGTAATCGATAACAAATGGGTGTTCAAAGTGAAAGTAAATCCAGATAATTCGATTGAACGATACAAAGCGAGACTCGTTTGTCGTGGATTTAAACAGGAGTATGGCATTGACTACAATGAAACATTTAGCCCTGTTGTTCGTTTTGCATCGATCAGAGTTATTCTGGCAATTGCTGTTGAAAGAAAAATGAAATTAAAACAATTCGATGTCAAAACCGCATTCTTAAATGGCGATCTTACAGAAAATGTCTATATGGAACAACCAGCCGGTTTTACTGATAAAACTAATCGTGTGTGCAAGCTGAACAAAAGTTTATATGGGCTCAAACAAGCGTCACGGTGTTGGAATCAAAAGTTCCAAAATTTCATGAAATTGTTTGGTTTTCAAACCAGTTCGGCGGATTCATGCGTGTTCATCAGCAAAAAGGAAGATCGTTTAATGTTTTTGGCAATACACGTGGACGATGGATTAATTGCAGGTGACGATGAGGAATCAATAATTGAAATTTTCGACTATTTACAGAAGCAGTTTGGGATCAAGAGGATGGAAATCGGATGATTTCTTGGTCTGGAAATAAAACAGCAAACGGGTGGATCTATTTTTGTACATCAAACCACTTACGCAAGACGAATTTTGGATAGATTCAGGATGACAAATTGTGTTGCAATCTCCATACCAGCTGATCCGAATCAATCACTCTACAACTCGGACGATTCAGAATTGAGCAAATATCCATATCGTGAATTGGTCGGTAGTCTGATGTATCTGGCTATTGCTACACGGCCGGACATCGCATATGCTGTAGGAGTTATTAGTCGTTTCATGGAAAAACCAAATGTTATGCATGAGAGAGCTGCAAGGCGCATCTTAAAGTATATAAAAGGTACGCTTAACTATGGCATTTTTTACTCTAGTGGTGACGAATGTAAATTTAGCGTATAGGTTCTCACCAGGGGTCCGAGGGGTCCGAGGGGTCCAATTACCCCCCCCCCCCCCTCAGCGATCGGACCTTTTTTTTAGGTCTCAACTTTTTCTGAGACTCGGTTTACACTAGATAGAATGGACTTTGAAATTCCACGCACAAGTAGCCCTTTTTGATTTGAGTGGAACCAAAAACCCCTTTTCAACTTTTTCTGAGCTGATGACCTTTTTTTTTAGGTCTTACAGGATAGAATTGACTTTTTTCGCATAGAAATTTTTTCGCCCCTGAAGACCACCTAAGTTTACCATTTTGTTTGCACAATTTTGTAGTATATTCTAGAGTATATTTTGTACGTACTAAAATGTGTGCCCAGAACGCTGAATTTCAATCGCATGTTGCAGCCAAACTACAAACCCTACAGATTCCATTTTTATATCAAACTCGACTAATTCGGACCTGAGGAATCCGAAAATGACCATGAAAATTCTCTAATATGCTCTCTTTGGGACATATCCCTACGCCCATGAAAATTTCCAATTCGCACTTGACTTTTGATGAGTTTACAAAAATGTTCATACAACTATCATTTTTAGTCCAATCTTCATTTTAAAAAGCTCAAAATGTTTGTAATAAATAGAGATCGAATCTTTCGTCAATAACTTTGGAACGGCTCAATCAATTTGGACGTATTATGCACCAAAATTGATTAGAATCTAGATACCTTTCCAACGCGTATTCATTGAACATGATGTGATACGTAGTTTTGGAGATGCGTGCGAAAATGTTCGACTTTTCGGGTCAAAAAACGGTGAAAATCGATTTTGGTCGATTTCTCGACAAATCGAACCGACCCGACCAAATCCTTTGGGGTTTTGACTCAGGCCACTAAGTACTAAAACACCATATATGTCGTTGCTCTGGGTCACACAAAAAGTTGAAATTTGTCGAACAGTGTTATTAGCAACAGAACGAATCGGTTGTGTTTTATTTTTACTCAGCTTACTTTGCGAATTATACCACACAAGAAACGCTACAATAGTAGACCGAAAGGGACAGCAAACGACGTCTATGCATAACGGGAGCTATGAGAACTACCGCACAAGATGCCCTTAATGCATTACTCAATCTTCCAAAGCTTGAATGCTTCATTGAAGCTGAAGCAATGAAGACCTCTTACCGACTGAGAGCGTCAATTAAAGACGATCCGTTTATGAGAGATACACACTCCACCGCCATCAGGGATCTGTTTAAATTAAACAGGGCCCTGGAGGCGCCAACAGACAGACTTCAGTATACAGTATATGACTTCGAAGGGAACTTCGAGGTAATAGATGGAACTGAAGACTAATATATAAGGGAACTGAACTGGGCAGAATACGCCTTTTTCACTGACGGTTCGGTCAGGGAAATTGGATGTGGCTACGGTATTTCATGTTCTCGGTTAAATATAAATTTAGCTATCCCAAGTGGCTGTTTGGCAACAATCAAACAACTTGAATTAACGGCAATTGTGCCCAGCTTATAATAGAGTATGGGGTCAGGGGTAACATAGCTATTTTTAGTGATAGGAGTCATCAAAGCACTAGGAAACTGTACTATAAATGGCACATCGATCTTAGAGACCCACAAATTCTTACATACCATTGCTTCCACTAACAATTTACATATTGTTTGGATTCCATCACACTCCAATATTGGGGAAAATAATGAGGCAGATACCTTGGCCAAAACCGCGGCGGGTGAGAGTATCTCGGGACCTGAGCCCTGGTTCTACATGGTTTACTCCCATGTGAAGAACACGGTGAGCACACACATCGATTCACTCAAGAACCTACACTGGCGAGGATCAAGGAATGGTGCCCATACCAAATTATTCTTAAAAAATCCATCACCTAAAACCACTGGACAACTTGTATGTCTGGATAAGGAAAGGGTGAAAATGGCGGTAGGGCTTATAACAGGGCACGTCAACGTAAATGAACACTTAGTCAGGCTCGGCCGCCAATCCAATGCTGGTAGCATCCATCAAAAACCAAGTAAGCGTGCATATTCAATTATTGGTAATACAAAAGGCAATCGAAAAGTCCACGGATGATATCACTACCAAATCTCTTAATCCAAGCTAGTCTTGATTTGGCTCTTGCTATAATGTATTCAATGTGTGATTTGAAATTGAGTTGACCATCAAGAATAACTCCAAAGTCTTTGATTTCATTGACTCTCTGGATGTATCAATTTCCAATGTTGTAGTTATTAGTGTTCGCAAGTTTGTAATCGATTCTGCTGCAATATTTTGCATGCGATCAGTGATTCACTTAAAGATTTAGTTTTAATAAACATTGGCATGCATAGATAATTTTAGCTGCACTTTTGGGCAGATTTTTAAGAACATTCAAATTAATAAACAATTCATGATTCCTATGAATTGTTTATAATTCATTAATTAAAGCTATATATGCTATTGTTTTCATAATCTTAATTCTATCTATATATATAAAAATCAATGTAAATCCGTGACGTTCGCCTACATCTCGAGAACGGCTGATCCGATCCAAACCAAATTTGGATCACCATACCTTGGGGACCTCCTGGAGATGGTTATAGGATATTAAAATCCGAAATCGGTCGAGTCGTTCCCGAGATATGCCACTTCAAAGATGACCCCTTCCAGTTCCATACAAACGCAAAAAAACAACAACAAATACACAAAAACGCATGGCGTGGTGAGAAAATTCAAACGCTTCTGTTTACCGTATGTTCTTTGTTGTGCTATTCATTCAACTACGTTGAGAAAAAATCTGGAAGTGGGTTTTGGTGGACCCAAGGATTGACCAGAACTGCTCTCAGTTCTGGAAGTGGGTATTGGTGGATTTTCAGGATTGGCTAGATCAAATGTCCCAAAAGTACAAAAATTCGGAAAAATTCAGATAAATTAGCGCAAAACGAAGTTTCAACATGGACAAAAATCGGGAATCTATGCAATTGAATGTGGTGTTTGCAGGAGACGATACATAGGCATCCCGATGTTGTTTATGTAGATTTATATGCGGCTCTTTAAATACGTTCGACAACGACGCCGTCTCATGGCGAATTTCTCAGGCGACATGGATTTCATTCACTGCTTATTTCAATAGTACTGAACAATTTGCCATGAGATGGCGCTTCTATGCAGTGTTCAAAGATATAACATAGTGACGTACATAGGTCGAACAAAACGCAGTTTATCGACGCGATACAAAGAGCATTGGGCTTGCGCTAAAAACGGTAAACATAGGCAATCTGCGTTTGCCGATCATGTGTTGAACGTAAATCATTGACCACAGTGTCAAATTGATAAGAAGTGTGAATCAATGTCACAGACTATACTATATGAGAGTTACTTCATTGAGAAAGAAAAAGAGGCATTGAATGCAGAGGATGGTGTTATAAAGTCGACTCTATTTGCGCTGATTTGACAATTTCTTTTCTCACCGGCGTTCGAAATGTGCATTCATTTTTGTAAGTTTGATTGAATTTTTCGTTTGAACTCATAGGTTCTGATATAGCCTCCAAGGTCTCAGATGACCCCCCCCCCTCAACTTTTCGGACCCCCTGTGAATTCGTGGACCCTCTATGAATTTTCGGAGCTGAGGACCTTTTTTTTAGGTCTTCAACTTTTCTGAGACCCACTTTACACTAGATAGAATCGTTTTTTTGGGACCCCTGCCGCATTTTCAGCCATGACCCCCATGACGTGTATTTCGTCAGAAAATATTTGGAGATTTGCGCTGCTAGATGTATTCGATTTAATAGCAAAAAAGAGGATTGCCACACGCACACATTTTGATATGGCTGGTGTGCAAAATTACACCGGTTCAAACTGATGACATCATATCAGCTAAAATTCCAGATGAAGCTACAGATCCATGCTTATTTAAGATTCTCAAGAAAAATATGATTCACTGCTCTTGCGGTGCACTAAATATAAATTCACCGTGCATGATCGATTGAAAATGTTCAAAGCGGTACCCAAGGGCATTGACTTCTGACGATGGATACCCGTTGTATCGACGTCGGTCGCCAGAAGATAATGGCCATACAGCAACAATCAGAATGCAAAATCAAGACATAGTCATTGATAATCGTTGGGTAGTGCCATACAACCCATTGCTGTCAAAGACATTTCAGGCTCATCTCAACGTAGAAATGTGCAATTCAGTAAAGTCAATAAAATACATCTGCAAGTCAACAAAGGCAGTGATATGGCTGTATTTGGAGTAGCTGATGCCAACACAAACGATGACATTGCACAATGCCAAATGGGCCGCTACATCGGCACAAACAGAATTTTTTCATTTCCAATTCATGAGCGACATCCAGCAGTTGTACATTTGGCAGTTCATCTCAAAAATGGTCAACGTGTTTATTTCACGGATCGAAATGTACTGCAGAGAGCTGCACAACCACCAGAAACAACATTGACTGCATTATTTAAATTGTGCGAAAGTGATGAATTTGCAAGAACATTGCTCTATTCAGATGTACCGGTATACTTGCGGTAGTTTCTTAAAATTTCTTAACACCAATGCTAGGAGTTTTCATTATGTTTTCTTAATTTTTTTCATGGGGGTAGCGAAGCGCACCGGGAATTAGCTAGTTAACCGATAGATTTAAGAGAATCAATGAGTACAGAGTTTGGGCTTAAAATAGCACTGCGAAAAATCCAATGGGCAAATAACATTGTTAAATGCTTTGGACGTATTTTTACAACGGGTCTTTCGGTTCCACTAACCTCGAAACAACGTTGGGTTTTTTCCAACACTACGTTTCCGCCGCATCTCCATGTGAAGTCGATTTCGTGCATTGAATACTGTACCCTAACGGTCGACACTTACACGGTCGTTTCCGCCGTGTATCTTTTTGTATGTAGCGAATAGAAATGCGTGTATTCACGCCATAAGAGTTTGAGCCCGGCTATCGTCTTTTTGTTACACGTGGACTAGTACTCATTGAGGATTTTTCTATAACTACATTTCAAACATCATATTTCTAAAATCATATAAAAGGGCTCGAGAGGCTAGTCAGTTCGTTCAGTCGCGAAGATTACTCACATTTGTTTAAATCACATCTACAATTGTGCAACAATAAACCAGCAAACAAATAGTATTAATCTATACTTAAAATATAAATCAGTTTAAATAAAACTGATAGCCAATCGAGCCGCTTAATTTAAAATTTGTGTGATCTTTTATCGTGTGAAAATAAAATTATAAAACGGACAAAAATCCAACAAAAACCGCTTGAATTTTATTCAAAGACTTTACGTATTTGCAAAGTCCACCGTCACCGTTACGAACTAAAATAAATAAAAAGTGATCATCAAGAAGACCATAAAACTGGGACAACTGAAGTTGTCAATCGCTGCTACCTGAAGTTGACAACCTGAGGACCATCACTGGCGAATCAACGCAAGACGATTGGGAGAACATCAGCCGTATCAACGACATCAACAAAAGAGAAGAAACGAGATTTTCAGCAAACTTCAGGAAAAAATATTTTAAGTGAGTAGAAAATTCCGATATTTTTCCCATACAAGATAGAAAAAAAAAAGTTAAATCTATTTCGTGGCTAGGATAGGGATAGGGCAAAAAATTATGTCTGATACGCCTGCTAAAAAAGCAGAGAAAAAATTGAATGATTTAAAATTAGAGCAGGATCTATTAAATTTCCGCTTAAAAGATTTAAAAGCACAGTTGAACACAAACGCGGAGAACACGCGAAAATATAGGAAAGATAGCAAATTGATTAGCGAGGCCGAATCTCGATTGTTAGATATCAAAAGAGAAATTAAGAGACAAACGTCTATCTATAACGACTCGGTTTCTGAAAATAAAAAGGGTGATATGTACGATACCCCGCCCAGAAAAGAATCTTCGGATAAAGTGGAAGAGTCAAAGGGTGTTGACGTTGCGGGCAACATGGCTTCGATAAATATTTCTACAAGTGTAGAAAGTATTCCAACTGGAGTAAAACCAAAACCTCCCCAAAAAACACAAAAACCAGTTAAGCAGTAATATTCGTACAAATCCATTATATTTTCCAAAACGCACCAGTGAAATTCCACGGTGCCTTTCTCCCGATGAGGAAAATTACGTAAACGAAGTTATAGAAACACCCTCTAATAAATCATATATGGAGCAATTGCAAAGAGCGGCTCCATTTTCATTCGATTTTCCAAGAGAAGATCTAGTGCCGAATGTTTTGCAAAATAGCCAAAGCAAAGCAACGCCTAATCAAGTTATTACGGTACAACAACAAAATGTTGAAAGAGCACGTGACACTTTTCTCCGTCGCTTAAGAGCTATTCCAAAATTCAATGGCGAATCCCATAAGGATTTGCGTGATTTCATTGACATAATAGAAACATTATTGAATTCTTATGTCAATTCAACTGAAGAGAATGAATTATGTGAACACATGCTACTCCAGCTTAGAGGAGAAGCCAAATCGGTTGTTCTGAACTCAGACAACTCAGATTGGCCTGCAATTAAACAGAATTTATTGACCCATTTTTCTTATCTATCCAATCAATCTATTTTGATTAGTCAATTGGAGAATTTATTTCAAAAAGAAAGTGAATCTTTGAGTGACTATGCGGATAGAACACGCAAATTATTGCGTGATAGAGATGCAACGTACGACTGCTTAACAGAAGAGCAGAAACGTGAGCACAACCGCATAGCGCGCAGAGCTTTTACGCGTGTTAAAGATCAGAGACTTAAATCTCGTTTTATAACGCGTGGCGCAAGTTCACTGGAAGATGCTATTGCATATGCAATAGAAGCTGAGAATGATGATATAAACATTATTCCAAGCAATGAATTATATTGCAAGGCCTGTAAGTCAAACGGCCATCGAGAGAGAAATTGCTCTCGTCGAAACGATAAGGACAATATTTTAAATTCATTGGTTTCGGCAGTAAGAGCGGTGAATATGTCAAACATTCAACACACCGATCAACGCCAAACTTTTTTGTCCGCAATGGCAATCGCGGAAATCGATTCATGAATGATAATAATCGGAACAATAATTTTCCGAGAAATAAGTGGAATAATAATGGCCAATGGGATAATAATGGCCAATGGAACAATAATGGTCAGTGGAATAATAACGGCCAGCGAACCAATAGTGGTCAATGGAATAATAACAATAACCAACGATACAACGCTGGCCAATGGAATAACAATGGCCAGCGAAACAATAATTTGTGGAATAATAATGAAAATAGAAACAATTTTCAAAAAAACGGCCAAAATAGGCCGACAGAACCACGGAAGAAAACACGTATTCAGAATAATTACGGCGCTTTCATGCCCGATTCCGAAATGAACCAATATGACATTAGTAGCACGGAATCTTCGGAAAACTAGAAAGGATGAAACATTTAGGCCAATTTGTTTCATCCAATTTATCCGTAAATTTTCGTACAGCAGAAAATGAGAAAAATACATTGAACATTTTAAGAAACCTACAAATTTTTGAAAAAAGCGAGACCAAATCAAATCATGAAATAACACATCAAATATATAGTGACGAAGGGGCACCCTTCATCACAATAAGTACGAATTTGTGCGAAAGGCCATTAAAATTTTTATTAGATACGGGAGCATCGATCTCCTTAATTTCTAAAGACATATTAACAAAAGACACTAAAAAGATTGACTACATAGTCAACTTATTCGGTATATTGGGCAAAGATAATTCGGTGAAAACCGAAGGAATGGTACACGCATTAGTGACCTTTAATAAATATCATTTGAATACAACATTTCATGTGATTGAGAATAAATATGCAGGGCCAGGAGATGGATACTTGGGTTATGATTTCCTGAGCTCATATGGAGCCATAATAGATATAAATTGAATTACATTCGTAATCTTGACTTTTCCGCATTGATATGAAATTTGATTTTTCTCTTGTTCAATTAAAATCATCGAATATTCAGAGCAAAAGTATTGGTTTTGTCATGAAAACGGGGAAAATGTTCTTACTTTTCCGCACACCACGTGATGCGTAAAAGTATTGCGATTGGCCCAAATTTTGGAAACCCCAAAAATGAGTTTTCTATAAGTTTTGAACCCATAGGAATGCGGTGGAACCGTTTTTAGCTCATGTTGATGTGGGGCTGTGGCACGTTGTCCGCTGTCCGTCGTCCGGTGTCACGTTTTTTGTTACCACGATAGCTCAAAAACGACTCCACCGATCGATTTCAAATTTGTTTGGAAATTATTAGACTTAGATCCTATCAAATTTTGAGCAATATTGGTATAGCCGTTTTGGCGCACCATGCTCTCAAGTGAATATACGTTTATTGACCTAAAAATGCCATTTTTGAACGAAATTACCACAAATAAGCCTACTGAATGTTTTTCGCGAGCCCATATGACTTTTCTGGGCCAAACTATATCAGTTCTAAGATTCCTAAATACAATCATCGCATATTTTATGTGAAATTTCTCAAATTTGCAGCCAAAATAGACGAAATTCATTAAATTAGTACGGTGTACGCCATACGCAAAATTGTTAATCAATTTGCGCTCAAATTCAATCTTTGACTCGTGGACCACTATTACAAATGGTTTGGAATTCATAGCACTAAGATTCCATCCAATTTTGAGCAGTATTGTAGTAGTCGTTGAGGCGCATGACCGACTCAAGTGAATGTGGCTGTTTTACTTGAAAATTAAATTTTTGTATGGAAAGTGCCACAAATAAGCCTAGAAAATGTCTTCCGTGGACCCATTTCACTTTTCTGAGACAAACTATATTGGTTCTGAGATTCATAAATATAATCATTCCATACATGTTGTCATACAATAGATTCGATTCAGAAAATAGGTGGAACCACTGACTTTTGACTGACTGCTCCGAACCCATATAAACTACTTATTTTGTGGAAAAAAGAGTCTAGATAGAATTTGAGAACGATTCGATGCGGTTTTCTTGTAATTTCACTATGTTTACATTCACATTAAAACTGATTTTACAAATCACTTGATGGTTAAAAGTGCGGAAAAGTAAGCCTTACGCATGTATGCCCATTTTCTTGGTTTGAATTTATCAAACCGTCGATTTTGGTCGTATCGATCATTTTCTCGTGGCATGCATTCCTGTGCTTCGAGTTCCAAAAATTCCAATAGTTCTTCCAGTGGCACTTGTTGTCTGTTTTTGACCTAATCGAGCCACTTCTTATGGGTGGCTATATCCAATCTTGATTTTAGTATGAATGATAGCCATGAATCCCAAGTTGAGACGTCAACGCCTAGCGTTGGAAAAACGCGGATGATTTGGTTTGTTCTATTAACCATATTTAATTGTTCCATTGACAATTGGGTCATACGTTATTTCTTGTTGTTCCTTTTCAGGCTTCTTTTTTGTCTTTTTAATAGCGCCCTTGTCACCAACAGTTTCCAATGATTCTAAACAATGTAAAGGGGTGCCCAATGATTCGATTGTTTCTGCTTTGGCTGTTGCCAAAATTGGTTCATCTTTTATTTGTGTAGTAATATCTCCATTGTAGAAAATTGAGGCTGTTGAGTGGCTTGAATGGTTTGATTGGTAAGGTCTGATTGTTATTGAATAGCTGAAATTACCCAAATGCGAAAAAATTCTTCTTAAAGCCGAAGCTTCTTTTACTTGTTTCTAAAGAGCCACTTTCTATTACTGTTCTCGTAGCCCCTTTTTTATTGTTTCGATTGTACATTTGGGTTTTTTAATTGGATATTAGTGTTGAGTGTTCTCAACTCCCGTAATGCCTGAAGGCCGTGTTCCACTTCTCTATATAATTGAATTCGTCGACTTTGTGTTTGAGTGTATGTCCTCCTTTGATTTGGAGGATGGCACTCTCTTGATGATGCCTTTGTTGATGCTGCTCAAATGTTGCTCTTTGCTGCTCTTCAAATTGCTCTTTTGTTTGTTTATGTTAATCTTTTACTATGTATCCCAAATTTACTCCAATTTTTACACCGTTTTGATTTCCATACATCGGCGGAAAATTTACCCAATAAGATCCAACTGCCGGCGGAATTGGGTTTATTTCTAAAGCGACTCCAGCAGTTAGGATAAAATATGAGTATATGATAAATTCTAATTCTGGATTTTCTGTTGATTCAACTTCGAATGTTATTATTGCGCCTTTTGCAAACCACTCTGCAAGAGAGTTATCGTGCTAACGTACAGAATACGACGACGACGACGACGAGGTGTCGGGGTGTCGATTTTTTTCGAAATTCCATAACTCCGCTATACACAAGGTAGAAAATCGGCAACTAGTGCACTTCAGTTCACATTCATTGTAATATGGCATGGAAAAATTGTTGAATGATTTGAGGACTGTGGAACGACAAAATATTTTCACAAGCGCCACGTACAATTTTATATCAGTCATTTTGTGGGCAGGATCTACTAGTGCGCCACTCTGTTTATACCTCGTTCAGAGGTTTTTCATCTTATATCAGTAGTTTTGTAAGGTCAATTTGTATAAAACACTTAAAAATAACAACTTTTTGAGATATGTCATCAAATTCTGTTCAACTCCATCGACCGGAGTGTAAATTTTGAGTACCTTTGAAGTAAATACGGCGAAGATATGACAAAATGAGCCAAAAGTTAAATTTTGAAATTTTGGGTTTGTTGAATATTCAATCTTCAAAAATTAATAGTTCGAAAATTCCAACTTCGAAAATTACATCTTCGAAAATTCCAACTTCGAAAATTACATCTTCAAAAATTACACACAGTGAAATATGCTATTATTATTATCAATAAAATTGTGATCACCTGTAGTGTTCTGTAGATATTTTCGCTCTCAACTGACACGGTGTCCTTAATTTTGATTTCGTTATTGATTACACCGTGATTTTCTGTTTTTTCAGGCTTTGAACTACTAAACCAGCTGCCCATGATGATTTGTATATATTTTTTTTCACTATTTCATCAAAAATCACCGATTAATTTATTTATTTAGGTTCCATTTAACCATTTGATATTTTTCTTTCTTTGATTTGCTATGGCTCTTTTCTTTTGGCTAAGTTCGCCATGTAATGTTATACAGTGTTAATGAAAGACGACTCATGCTAATGAAGGTTGAGTAACGAGTGTTTATTTAATTGTATCGGTCTTATGCGGGTGACCGCACGACCAAACGGTTACATTGAATGGTCGCTGCGTCACTTACGCTACAAAATAAATTTCGATCTGACGCAGTTCCTCTCAGGCCACGGGTGTTTCAGAAAGTACCTCCACAGATTTGGGCATGCAAGATCACCCTTCTGCCCTCACTGTGAGCAAACCGAAGAAACGGTCGACCACGTAGTCTTTTCCTGCCCCCGATTTGAATCGGAACGAGCGGAAATACTGACCCTGGCGGGGCAAAACACAATAGCGGAGAACGTGGTACAGAGAATGTGCGCAGACGAGAACATATGGAACGCATTGGGAGACGCAGTTTCCAAAATTATGTCCAGACTAAGGACAAAATGGAACGAAGATCAAGCAGCAGAAGAACAAGAAACAGAAACGACGGGCGCGTGAGCGCAGCAGGCCCCCCCGAAGTAATACCTAACGGTGGTCCCGGGGAGGATCAGCAGGAGACCGGGAGGCGGGTTTTAGTCGGTAAGAATCCGGCACACTGTCGCGTAGCTACGACGAACTCAGTGTCTATGCAAGATTTCCCCCTCCTAAGCAAAAAAAAAAAAAACACACACACACACACACACACACACACACACACACACACACACACACACACACACACACACACACGAACCTACGACTTGGCCGCAACAACAACGCGACCAAGAGGATGCCATCATACATCCAGTGTCCACGGAAGAGCTTCTAGCAGCAGCCAAAAAGATGAAAATAAACAAAGCGCCGGGCCCCGATGGGATCCCAAATATAGCTCTGAAAACGGCGATACAAGCGTACCCAGAAATGGTTAGGGCGACAATGCAGAAGTGCCTCGATGAGAGCCACTTCCCAAACACATGGAAAAGGCAGAAACTGGTTCTCCTACCGAAACCAGGAAAGTCACCGGGAGATCCATCGTCCTATAGGCATATGCCTACTGGACACCCTGGGAAAGCTGCTAGAAACAATAATCCTGAACAGGTTGAGGGAATACGCGGAAGGCAACAACGGACTGTCGGACATGCAGTTCGGTTTCCGAAAAGGCAAATCAACTGTAGAAGCCATCATGAAAGTTGTAGAGAGTGCAGACAAAGCACGAACAAAGAAGAGACAAGGTTTCCGCTTCTGCGGAATAACCACACTAGACGTCAAAAATGCCTTCAACAGCGCAAGTTGGGAAGCCATAGCCGGAGCACTGCAGAGTATCGGAGTGCCCTGCTTTCTGAACAAAATACTGGGGAGCTATTTCGAACACCGGCTTCTTCTGTATGACACCGATGAAGGCCGAAAGGAGTACAAAATCACTGCAGGCGTACCACAGGGTTCCATCCTGGGACCGACACTGTGGAACATAATGTACAATGGAGTGCTGAAATTGAATCTACCTAGAGGGGTAGAAATTGTTGGATTCGCAGATGACATAGTCATCATAGTAATGGGAAAATCTCCTGAGGAGGTAGAGACCCTTGCCTCAGAGGCGATAGAAGCAGTGGGAAAATGGATGAGCACTGTCAAACTACAGCTAGCTCACCACAAAACCGAAGTAATGCTAGTAAGTAATTGCAAGAAACCGGTGTCAGCAAAAATCACAGTCGGAGAACATGAAATAACTTCAGAAAGACATCTGAAGTACCTCGGAGTAATGTTGGACGACCGTCTGAATTTTAATGAACACGTTGAGTACATCTGTGAAAGGGCAGCCAAGGCCCACACAGCAATAGCGAGAATAATGCCGAACACGTACGGCCCAAGAAGCAGCAGAAGGCGCCTCCTAGCAAGCGTCACCACGTCTCAGTTGAGATACGGCGGCCCAGCATGGTCAAACGCGCTAGAGACAAAGAGAAATCAGGTACTGTTCAACAGAGTACACAGATTATCAGCGATGAGAGTAGCGAGCGCGTACAGGACCATATCTTACGATGCGGTCTTCGTACTAGCGGGCATGACTCCTATCACCATAATGATAGGCGAGGACAACCAGTGCTACAACCTGAGAAAGACAGACGCGTTGAGTCGATGCGAAGATGGCAGACGGAGTGGGACGCCTCGGAGAAGGGCAGATGGACCCACCAACTGATCCCAAACATAGCAGCCTGGACAAACAGAAAACACGGCGAAATATATTTCGATCTGACGCAGTTCCTCTCAGGCCACGGGTGTTTCAGAAAGTACCTCCACAGATTTGGGCATGCAAGATCACCCTTCTGCCCTCACTGTGAGCAAACCGAAGAAACCAAGGGGGAAACAGGTACCAAAGTACCAAATGTACCAACAACAAATTTAAATGTAACAAAAGGTACCGAAAGTACCAAAAATTAACCGAATGATACAACACACTATATACATGTTAGTCTACTGAGAGCGACTCAAACAGTGTTGGATCACGCACATTGTAGGTGATTGTGTTAGTGTGTATGTGAGTGCTACTTTCACGCAGAGTGTGCGACACTTCTACAATACAAATGGTGTCATTCTGCGCACAAACGTCAAACACAAAATAAATTCAAACAAGATAAACCGCTTACTCTGTTAATCGTGTAAAATGAATTTAAAAACGGATCTGGTTTGGTGAGTTAATGTAAATACTTTGCTGATAATTATAACTTTAAAATTACTTGATATTTATAGGGCAAAAATAAAATATTGTCCATTTTGGCCAGCAAGAAAAGTCGATCCGCCACCTGAATTGGCCAGCAAAGCGCGCAAAGATACAGTTTGTGTATTATTTTTCGGCTCGAATAATTTGTGAGTAAAACTTATCCAAATGTGACATTCAACAAAAAATTCAAATTCATTTTCTAATCTCGTGTTTCTAGTGGTTTTGTTAATAGAGATAATATCATTGACTATGCTGCAAACCGCGAAAAGTATGTAAGCAAAGGCCGTGGCAAAGACTTCAAAAATGCGGTAGCACGTATCGAAGAATACATATCAGATCCGATTGTAAGACTTTTGATGTAAACATGCGATTTTCAGTTTTTATGTTTTCATCATTAATTTGTTTTCCCATTCTTCTACAGGAATTTGCTAAGAATTCTCGTGTGAAGCCGATGAACAAAACTATTACCGTCAAGCGGAAACGGCCCGCAGTTGTCAAACGTGAAAGTGACATCACCAATAATCCATTTGAATCGTCTGTAATTCAATGTGGGCCAACAGATATTGTTGGTGATCTTCGGAAACAGATTGCTGAATTGAATGACGAAAAGTCTAAGCTGATCGAAGAGCTTGTCACAACAAAGGCAGAAAATCAGAAAATGTTTTTTGATGTACAAAACAAACAGAATACAATCGATTCACTTCAGAATACACAAAATCAGCTTCAAGAACAATTAAAAAACCAGCAAAAATCGATTGATCAACTGACACGTGAGAAAAACGGTTTGCAAGGAAAAATAAAACAATTGATGGCAACCGTCAGTTCAGATGTTCCAAAAAGGGAGCAAAACAATCAAAGCTATCAGCATGAAGAAACAGACGAGTACGAGGTAGAAGCGATTTTGAACCATAACATACACAACGGACAACGTACATTTTTGATTCGCTGGAAGAACTTTTCTTCCAGTCACGACACCTGGGAAAAAGAAGCAAATCTGAACTGTCCTCAGATTCTTCAAAAGTATTTGAAAAGTTCTGGTTTAACAGCACACAAAAAAAATAAATAGCCGAAGAGCTCTGGAAATCTGATTTAATTCAGTCAATTCACATTTTCTCCATTTATTTTTTTAGTACAGATGCATTAAACTCATATTCTCACAAGAGCACACGAAGACAATTTAAATAAATATAAATATATATTTTTGCTTTCAAATTCATTTGTTTTATATATGTAAATGTTTCAATCTTTCGAATGCAAAACGAAAATGGTAAATACAAATTTTGACTCAGGTGATTTTGATCCTAATCAACAATGTGAATCCACCTTTAAAAAAAACCAACGAGTCTTAAGTCTTATATACACACCAAGTGTGATCAAACGTCACTCATTTGACAGCATGTCAGCATGTCAAAGTATAAATTTTATAATTCAACAATCAAGTGTTTTAGTTAACACCAAACATTTTAAAATTAGACAAAACACAGGAACAGATAAACTATGGAATTAACAAGAGATGCTCAGCTATTTTGGCACAAACTTGAATTGGATATGAAAACAGCAATTCCTAGTTTCATAAAAAATGCTCTTCAGTGAGTTGCTCATCATTTAATTCGGTTAAATTTTATTATTATTGTATTGAATTTTTTTTCCAGTTTTTGCGGTTTTTCAAATCCATTATCGTTCAAAAATATCGATAATTCTGAGATTGAGGAAGTGGAGAGGTTTGTCCGAGATGATCTCATGGAAATAATCGATCGGAAACGTAAACACAAGGATTTCAAATGGGACGACACATATAAAATACATTTGTTTGGCATATACGAAAATGATCACAAACAATTTCATTTTGGTGACTACGAAACGTCGCTAATCCAAAAAATCGAATCACACATTGAAAGTATTTTGAGGACCAATAGTCCAGAATATTTCACAAAAAAAGACGGTGTGGAGCCGGTTTGGACTAACGAATGGTTTTTTCGCACACAAGAAACACAGCAAAATAAGCCAGCGAAACAAATTCAATCACGAACGCATTGGTTTTTGAACGTGTTGCTCGAAACAGCAGATAGAAATGCCAGTACTTCGAAAGGAGGTTATCGATTTAGTGATAAATTGAAAACTTATGCATGCTACTTGAAGTTATTAGCTGGCCCTAAGGCATACGAAACGCTACAGAAAAACTTGCCACTCGCTTTACCATCACTAAGTGCCATAAATCAGTTCATCGGGCGCACACATCATAGTGTAATTGAGGGACAGCTCCGATGTATAGAATTGCTCGCTTACTTAACGGAAAGAAAATTACCTTTGGTGGTTTCGCTAGCTGAGGATGCTACACGCGTGATAAATCGCGTACAATACGACAAAAACACCAATCAACTGATTGGATATGTCTTGCCCGTGAATAATTTTTCCGGATTGCCAATTCCGTTTACCTACAAGGCACGATCAGCAAATGAAATATTGCAACATTTTTCGAGCAACACACCAGTTGCTAGCTTCATCAGCACAGTTATGGCTCAACCTTTGGGGAATGCACCTCCATTTTGCCTATTAGTCTTTGGTTCAAACAACAAATACACGGCAGAGGAAGTATCTAACAGATGGAATACTATTACGGCTCAATTACAACAATTGAACATCAAAGTACTCTCAATATCATCTGATGGGGATCCTAGATACAAGTCTGCAATGAAAACAGATTCACAGCTTGGAAACACAACAGATGCATTTTCGAATGTTGAATGGTTTTCTTGTGGCAACAATCACGACTATCCATTTTATTTTCAAGATACACCTCATATTGGCGCAAAAGCACGAAATTTGTTGCTTAGAACAAAAGGACATCCAAATAAATTGCAATTCGGAGACAAATATTCTATTCAAGCAAGCCATCTACAGTTTTTAATAGAAAATGTATCTAGAGACAAACACTGCTTGACAAAATCTGTACTCAACCCGGTTGATAAGCAAAATTTTTCTTCGGTCGAGCGAATGTGTGACCAAAAAGTGATAGATTTACTGAAGCAATATGTAGACGGAAGTGAGGCCACTGCGAAATATCTCGAAATATGTCAGGCCGTAATTGGTGCATTTATGAACAAGGATCTTTCCCCAGAACAAAGGCTTGATAATATGTGGTACTCAATTTTCATATTGCGGTTATGGAGACAGTACGTGGTTCAAACGAAGTCATTAACCCTAAAAGATAACTTTCTCACAGCCAACTTATATTTTTGTTTAGAATTGAACGCTCATAGTTTAATTTTGCTCATTCTATATTTGAAAAAGACGAATCAATCAAATCTGTTTCAACCAAAATATTTTAACAGCCAGTCATGTGAAGCATTTTACAGGAAAATTCGTTCCTTTACCCCGGTGTTTTCAACCGTCACCAATTGTACCACGAAAGAAATGCTTGGTCGAGTAAAAAATATACACTTGTTAGGCGAAATTAGTAATGTCAACAAAGAATTTCTGTTTCCAAGAAGTTTGAATTCAAACGAGACACCAGAGCTGAATACACTTTCGTTGCCTACTCAGTTTGAAATTATTAAAATAGTAGAAAATTGCAAATCTCGGGCTGTCAATGACGCAATTGATTTGGGACTGATCAAAGAGCCAGTACACAGCATTCCATGCGAAATATGTCCATTTAAACCTACAATAAGTAATATTCGAAAAGGAATCGCTTCCATGGCCATTAATGACGAGGTATCAAATAAATTTTATGATTTGAAGACCACAGATTTAAAGAATTTTGCTGAAAAATTCACTTCAACCGATGTTAAAGAAACAAGTCCATATGTGGAAATCTCGAACAGCAAAAAACGCATCGTTGTTAAAAAAACATCACTCTGTTGGCTGCTTGGAAAAGAACATACAAAACTAAGCAGTGACCGCCTACAGAGAGTGCAAAATTCCTATGAAAAAAATCCACAATTTAAATACAATAAAATAAAAAACAAATATGCACAAAAAAGAAAAAAACTAACAAAAAAATATCCAAAGTATTGTATCTAGTTATACTTTAATTTTTATTCAATAAATCATTCAAGTATTTTTGGCTTCAATTTTTGGTCTTATTGGTTAAAATATACGTTTATCCTAAGGTAGAATTCAAAGAAATGATACTATTATTATTTAGGCTATTCGCCATTTTTTGATCAGTCTTCTTGTTCAAATATTCAACCATTTTATATAAAACACCATTTTCGATCTCATATATAGAGTCATAGTGTTGTCGATTGCTATTGTGTGTCATTGAACCTGAGTTGCCTGCTGTGATGCGATGAGCTATTAGAACTGTACGATTGTATTCTTTTTTAAAATCGACAGCTAAATAACAATCACCTTCTTCTGTTATTGTGACAATGTTGGCTCTCTTGATTTCTGAAATTGCTTTGACGGATTCAAACCCGGCATAACATGTTGAAAGTGACAAACATGCATTCAAGAAAATGCGACATTCTGCATCAATGCGATCTGGTTCAATTCTTGTTTTTGCATGCTCAAAAACTCGTCCCTTCAATTCATGCGTGAATCTGTCAAAATTCTGTTGAATGTACATCACAACTTCAGCACGAAGTTCGGCAGTCTTTTGTAAATGCTCAGGTGAGTCAACTTTTAATCCATACAATTGATGAGCCATTGATCCAAAGAAACAAGACCCATCCATTGCAATTTGAACAATCTTCACTGTTTGGTTACTTCCATCAAATGTGAAAGTCATAGTTTGATTTCTTTCGCTGTTCTTCAATGTGGCAGTGATGTTGCTTAAATTTTGTTCTAAAATTTGTTTCAACAATTCATCATGTTGAATGTCAGCAACTGTCATAACTGAATCGGCACTATTACACTTTTTTTCCGATTTGAGAAATGCAATTAGTTTTGGCTTCTTTTCATTGATTTCAGCCTTCGATTTAGACCGCTGCCTGCGTTTTTTTTCCTTTTCATCCTCTTTGAGCGCTGCATTACAGGTGAGTATTCTTAAATCATCCATTGGTGTATTTCCATTATCATCTTGGAAGGAATCTTCACCAACTTGCTCAGCTACGTTCTCTTTGAGCCATTTTGTGTGTAATTCGAGGTGCTTCTTGAAGTTCGATGTGTTCCAATAAAAAACGGCTGAGTTATAAGGTGAATTACACTGCACACCCACAATGCGTTCCTTTTTGCCAGAACAAAAGATGCATGTCACATCAGCACGCACTTTATTGTCTTTGCTGACAATTTTGACAATGTCTGAGGATATTGGACGGATTTTTTCTACTTCTGGTGGAACTGATTCTAAAAGTGGTTTCAACTTTCTGAGAAACAGATCTTCTTTCATTTCGTCTTGGTTTGAGGTTCGAATTCCAGATTGACCGACAGTTATTTCAAGTGTTTTTTCCTTTCGTGCGAAAAATACACCTACTGACAATTGATGTACATCTCCAAACATGAGCTTGCGTTGATTGGTTGATTTGAAAAAATCATGTTCATCGCCATCTGTTTTGCTTTTAACAAATTCGACTAGTCCTTTTATCAAACTCAAATCACCAGCTACGAAACGAAATTTATTTGGGTTGGTGTCGAAGATTCCAAAAAAATGCTGTTTATCGTTTTCATCTATTTCCAGATTGTGCTGCTCGAAAACTGTCAATAATTCATTTTTGATGAAATTTTCTACTTCCTGGATTTGTGTTTTTTCGATAGTTTTGAAAGAAAGTGCATTCGAAAAGCCACAAAAACTGTTTGGGAATAAAAAAAAACAGATATGTAAAACAAACGAGAATATACACCAGTGGATCAAAGGAAACTTACTGAAAACCATTTTTTATATGACTTGGAATAGAAACTGAAAGACTAGACTCCAACTTATTCCAAAATGACTGGGCTGTTTTAGTTACTTCCATTATTTCAAACCGAATCAAAAATGAAACCACATTTCACAGATTGCTTGGTGTCAACCATTCAATCGGTGCGTACAAAGTGCTAAAGCAGCAAATTTATTGGTGAATTCATCACGATTTGATTTCATCAGTTAACGGTGCATTTGTTGCATATTTCATTTCATTTCGTTCGCAATCGATTGATGTGTTTTATATTAGTTTGCTACTGGGTGGTCTTATTTTTGAATCGTTGATCGGTCATTGCCTTTCGGTTCCTAGTCATTCAATTTTTTATAAACACTTACCTTAGATTTAATTTTGGCAGCACTCCCAAACAAAAATATTTTAGCGTAAATAAAATAATTAAATATGCAAAATTGAACTGCTTATAATTTATCATATATTTCGTCGATTCAGATTTGTTGATTAGTTACGTTAGAATTTAATTGACAGTTGACGTTTGTGCGCAGTATGACACTACTTGTGTTGTAGATGTTTCGCACACACTTGCGTGAAAGTATTACTCACTATGCACACTAACACAATCACCTACAATGTGCGTGATCCAACACTGTTTGAGTCGCTCTCAGTAGACTAACATGTATATAGTGTGTTGTATCATTCGGTTAATTTTTGGTACTTTCGGTACCTTTTGTTACATTTAAATTTGTTGTTGGTACATTTGGTACTTTGGTACCTGTTTCCCCCTTGGAAGAAACGGTCGACCACGTAGTCTTTTCCTGCCCCCGATTTGAATCGGAACGAGCGGAAATACTGACCCTGGCGGGGCAAAACACAATAGCGGAGAACGTGGTACAGAGAATGTGCGCAGACGAGAACATATGGAACGCAGTGGGAGACACACACAGACACACACACAGACACACACACAGACACACACATAGACACACACATAGACACACACACACACACACACATAGACACACACACACACACACACACACACACACACACACACACACACACACACACACACACACACACACACACACACACACACACAAAGTTACCCACAGGCTGATATGCTATATAATCTGAAAAAACACCCCCATACGTCCCTCAAGCGAAAATTTTTTTGGTTCCACAAAAATTCATTTTGACAACGGCTTTCGTCTAGTTTGGTCCTAAGCTACACGCCAATGCCTATTCCACGAATGACATCGGTCGGCAACACAGAATCCGAAAACTAGCGTATATATAGTGTTGCACTCAAAAGTGTATTTTTTGGTGCGCCACTGGGAGAACTGCCGTTCTCCGTGATTCAAGAATAAACAAAAAAAAAAGAATAAATTAATAAAGAATCAAGATTCTTTATTACAAATATGTTGCAATCTCTCTTGTCCCTCAAAATGTTGTTTGCAATTTCGACAAATAATTATGATTGAGTTATTTAAAGTTTTGACCATTAGGTATCGGTTAATATCAATAGCTATATTAGTCAGCTTGAAAGTTTTTTCAAATTATTTTATTATAATTTTTTTTTAAAATATGTCTATATTGCCACTTAATTTTGTTTAATTCACTTTGAAATTTTATTTTATCTGGATCGTCTTCCAAAAGCGTATTTATTTCCAACTGCAGCTCATGTAACTTATTACTTTTCCGCACATGAAATGTGCTTAGGAAAAGGATTGGTTTTACCTCAAAAATTCAACTCCACATATCTTGATTAAATGAACTCCGATCGGGCTCAAATTTTGACCAGAGTCTCAGTTCACCATGGGAACAAATCTTAATTTTCACTTTTTTTATTTGGATACTCGGTTTGAATTGTAAAAAATGAAAATGACTCACAAATGGATTCTTAAATTGCACAGTATTGTCACCGGAGGTTTCCTATTTAATTTGAGCCATATTGGTATAGCCGTTCCAGAGATATGTGCATTCCTGGTCCTGTAAGGCAATTTTTCCACAGTTAGATTTCAATCTTTTGTCAGTATTGCAAGAGAGAAATTTTCCTTCCTGTGAACCTTGACGAGGTAGGCTCAATCTCTCATCGGTCAACTTTTTACGATTTTTCTTTTTCTTGGGCTTCTCATGCATTTCGAGGTAGTTATCTTACGAACTCAAAAATCCATGAGATTTTCTCGCGCTTTTGTAATAATCACAAAATGGCGGGCAAACATCCTCGAAGCTTCAAGCATTTTTTGAGAAGTTCTCAGTGTGAAGTTAGCTTACTATGACAGAAACGACAGTTTATGAAAAATTTGAATGTACTTAGCCAAAGCGGTGCAACGATGAGACTACGTGCCCTAACTACGCTATGCAAATCATATGGTGTAGCCTACTACGTGCGCTAGTGCATTTGTATGTCGCTTCACCGCTTTGTACTTAGCCAATAGAATTGTACTAATTCTTTGATTCATTCGAAATTTATATAAACTGTAGAACCAATACTATCAGTATTGGATCAGTTTATACGAAATGTATTTAAATTGTTCATAAACTGTCGTTTCCCTAATTTTTCGAAATGTGGGCGGCAGATTTTTCCATCTGGGTGTCTTAGATAACACCAAAACTTCAATAATACGAAAAATCACCCACAAATCACATTTTAGCCTCTGATTATGAACTCGAGGCTTATTTAAATAAAATGAAATCAGCATAGACGATTTTGCGTAGCACTTAGAATTGACCTAAAATGTGAAAAAAAGATAATTTTCCAATTTTGACACCTGATGACAATGTGAAGAAATTATCGCTTATTTATGCTCAAAAGTATGACAAATTATATACCGTTGGAAAGGTATTGACGAGTACTATCTGATCGAGTTGAATATGAGACTAATTTGAGTTCAAATAAGTGAAAAAAACCCAAAAAACCAACACCCCGAGACATTTTTCAATACAGATAGCTGTGTGTTAACTTGTCCATATTTTTGACACCGCCAAATGATAGCCCTTGAGTTAAACTATCGGATGGCATCGTTGGTTTGAAAAAAATTTGTATACGCGTTTTCGAGATATTTGAGTTTGAAAATTGAAATGTCGATTTTAGTGTCAAAAATTATTTTTTTCAAAAAATCTTCAAATAATAAATAAAGTAGACTTCAATATCTTTCAAATGAGATTAATGCCGTTTTCATACTTTTCAAATTGGGAGAGATATTGGTCATCAAAAGTTGGGCCTCTATATCGAAAACCAATCAGGATTTTGACAAACCGAGGCCGGATTTTTCTTAGTTGGACTCAAACTAATCGAACCATGTATAGACATCCCGGATCCTAGGGGGTCGATCCAGATTTTGATCGATTTGGTATGGAATGGTCGTAAAATGACCATGAGTACTGAAGAAGAGTCTTATTTTCTCTTTTCAGAAAATACTCCCTATCCTAACTAAATCCGAAATCGTTTGGTGAAAAATATGGACTCACATTCGAGACACTCAAATCAAAACATTTTCATGACATATTGTATGCAACTATTCGAAAGAGTGGATATGCATTATTTTGTCAAAGACCAAATAAATCAAATGAAGCAAATGGCAGCACACGGCATTGTAGAAAACCGAATCTCAAACACGCTACCTTAAAGATTCTTTAGGGCATGTTATCTTTGGGATTCTGGTGCTTCGATCCTTCACAAATGCTATTTTTCATGCAAATATGTTTTGAGAGATCATGCTTCAATTGATGTGACAGAAACTATTAATTTAATTTGCATATTCAGCCCGTCAAAAATATGGGAACGCAAAATTTTGGCAAAATACGACCTTTACAAAAAAGAAGGTCAAATTCAGGACTTATCACGGAGAACGGTAGTTCTCCCAGTGGCGCACCAAAAAATACACTTTTGAGTGCAACACTATATATACGCGAATTTTTGGACTATGTGTTGCCGACCGATGTAATTCGTGAAATAGGCATTGGCGTGTAGCTTAGGACCAAACTAGACGAAAGCCGTTGTCAAAATGAATTTTTGTGGAACCAAAAAAAATTTTGCTTGGGGGACGTATGGGGGTGTTTTTTCAGATTATATAGCATACCTCCTAGGGGGTTATCTAAACCACTGTCGTTGAGTGACCAATCGATAGTACTTTTCAATACCTTTCCAACGAGTGCTCAACCATTGTTTGGTTTCTTCAAAACCAAAAGCGGAACAATCCGTACTGGCCAGTAAGTTAACCAAGCCGTACTCATGCAAAATGTAAACAACATAAAAAAGTTGTACTGCATGAGTACACATTGGCGCACATAAAATAAGTAATACAATTTAGCCTAAGAAACAAATGCATTGGTTGCATTTGTTTCAACACATTTAATGGTTCGTTGGGAATCAAGATGCAAGTAGTGCATTATATTAAAAATACTTCACACTTCGGTGGAATTAGAAATCAAAAATGATTCAATTATTGGTGAGGGAAAAAATGGTCCTCGATAAAGTAGTATATAAGACCAGCAAATGATGGTACGAATTCACTTATTGTTCGGCTTCGGCCAAGTTAATAATCTCTAATAAACAGTGAAAATATAAAGCAATTGTATTTTAATTCTGAATTTTACATTGGTGCCGAAAGTGAGTCATAGTCCCGAACTCTGCCGTTCAAGTTGTATCAACGCGCCAGAGTCTCGACTAAAAGAAAATTGAACATATTCTGCCGTTCAAGTTGTATCAACGCGCCAGAAGACTATTCAAATTTCAACTAAAAAATACAAAAAATCTGCCGTTCAAGTTGTATCAACGCGCCAGAGTCTCGACTAAAAGAAAACTGAACGCGTCAGAAAATCGTTAAAAATAAACAAATATTTCAATTGATAAAAATAGTGAATTTAAAGATAAATTCAACAGAAATAAAATCGTGAATTCAGTGAAATATCAATAAGCGACCTAAATAAAAATCAATTGTGTCTAGATACCGTTTGCGTTTAAAAATCAATTGTGTCTAAATACCGTTTGCGTTTAAATATTGATTGAGTCTGAATGCCGTTTGTACCTCAATACCGATGAGCTAGCTTCGACCCAAGAAAATCGTGAATTTAGTGAAAAATCGATCAAGCTAATTAATTAAATCGGGAGTTCATTGGTGAAATTCAGTCAAATATTTCGAATCAAAAGAATAAACGAATGAAAGTGAAATTATAATCCCCCAAACGGACTTCAAAGGCCATCACCCATCATCATTCACCGCCCAGAAAACGCCAAATCAGGAAAGTCCTTCCAGTACCCAACGTAAACCAGTATCTACTAGCGCTCATTAAATTGGTGCGCTCATTGGTAGGCCCTGTAAAACCATCCCAAGGAAGTAAAAATTGCGAAACACACCATAAAGGTAAGATCTAAAGTTTTTTCCGGTTTAGAACATTCTCTTGAGGTAGATCTTCACTGCCACGAGCGAATCAATTGGCAAAAGTTCGAAACATCGTTTAAACGGCCAAACGAAGTGGAAATTAAGTCGCCCAAACGTGGGGATTCCTGAAAGAACTTTGATCTTAAGTGCTACGAGAAAATTAATTGGAAAAAATTCGAGGAAAGTCGTCCAAAATGGAAATAATGGATGAACTAACCCATAAGATGCAGGCCGTTGAGGAAATTAAAAATAAATTAACACCAGAGTATCTAAAAACGGTAACCAAAAAGGATCTGCAAAAGGACATTGATGAAGTGGACAGATTGGTTTCAGCTCACCATGAGCTGTACGACAAAACCAATTGGAGTGAGCAACCCAAAGCGGAAACAATCGGCTACGAAACCCGGAAGGCTCGCATCGGGACTCTAAAGGACGAAGCCCTTAAACTCCTCAACGACCAAAAGAATAAACTGGAAGCTACAGAAACTAAATTACAGCAGACACCACTACCGACAGTTAAAGAACCAGCAAACGACACAATTCCATCAACGGGGGAAACTGGATCAGGAGGTTCACAAAATACAAATCCACCGATCACGACAGCATCGTCAACCAAGGAATCTTCAGCTACAACGGAAGTCAATGAGCTGATTAAACGAATGACCGAGGAATTCAAGATTTTGAAGGAAGATCTAGCCAAAATCCGGTATGAGGCTGCAAAAAGAGAGGACACGACCAATCAAAAATTCTTAGGCTTGGAGACTAAGCTTGACCGTAAGTTAAGATCCACCGACACTGAAGACGATGAAAAGCAGGGAGTTCCAACTACCCGAGATCAAGGGGAATTTGGTGACAAGTCTGTACCAGGTGGTTCACAAACTTCAGAAATAAGGACTATCTTAAAGGAACTAAAGAATTTGGTCTCCACTGCCAAAAAAACAAGAAGTAAGATAACCTTCAAATTACTAAATTCAAGTACAAAGGAATCATTGATCACCGGAAGACAATCATTGTTGGACGAGGCGGTCAAATTCGATGCGGACGTTACCAAACTAGAGAAGATGGATTTGAAAACCGCTCAGGTTGAAGAGCTGAACCATTACAAGGCAGAAAAGAAAACTGAGGTGGATTATATAGTCAGTTCGTTAAACGACGCGATTGACGCCAAGTTAGAATCTGAAAAAAACAGTAAAACCATCGTCAACGATTCGGATGATAATGAAGGCCCAATGGTGGGAAAACCAACAACGAGCAAACCAACTGACGTGTATCAGGTAATTGAAGAATTACTACACGAAAAGGGACTCTCCAAACCAGGTGAAGTAAACCCACTTCCCAAGCCACCCAGAACCCTAGGGACTAACGAAGAATCCAACCGGGCCGTAATGCCACTAAAACTGGAAACTATCCAATTGCCCACATTTAATGGAGACCTAACCGAATGGATCGCCTTCAAAGATCTATTCACCTATTTGATTCACGAGAATAATCAACTTTCAGACACGCTAAAATTCCATCAAATTCGAAATAAATTGAGGGGACCAGCACTTGACGAACATTTTCCTTGACAATGTGAAAAACTAAAAGGTGAATGTGCAAGAGTCCGCACTGATATAATCAAGAGCATTGGTGCATGTTTCAAGTGTCTCCTAAAGCACGAAATAGGAGATTGCAAGAAATCCGATTGTCCCTATTGCGGAGGACCCCACAACAATCTACTCTGCTTCAAGAAGGAAAAAGACCAAGCCAATAAAACTCAACGTCCTAAGGGCAACTGGTCACGGAAAGGGCACTTGAAGGAACCAAGAACCGGTTCCGTGGGACAAAGAACTCCATAGCAACTACACCAAATACTCGAAGAAAGCCCAACCGTAATTTTGGGAACAGCCCAGATTACCGTAGTTGATGAAATATGATGAAAATGGAATCAATCACAAAATAAGGGCTTTATGTGACAACGGATCACAGGTAAATTTAATCACACAGGCAACGGCCAAAAAGCTCAATCTAAAACCGAAATCTATCCAGACACAATTAATTGGAATCGGAGGAAAAAGTCTGGGAAGTTCAACTGGTGAGGTCATCGTAAAAATTCGTTTAAACAATGGAATCGATATTATTAACCACTTTTTTATAGTGAATGAAATAACGAATTATTCACCTAATGTTTCGCAAAGTCACAATTGGAAACATCTTAAAAACAAATTAGCAGATCGACTATATAATGAGCCAGGGAAAATCCAAGCATTACTTGGTGTTGGGATTTGGATACAAATCATAGAACCAAAAATCCTCCGAGAACCAAATGGACAAAGTATAGCTCATGCTACAAAATTTGGATATGTCCTATTCGAGAATAGAGGAGACCCGTACCAAGTGGAAAAACCATACATTGGATCGATTTCAAAAGGGCCATCTATTAAAACATTGAATGACACCATTCAACAACTCTTGGAAACAGAGCAAATACCCCATAAAAAACTCCGGACAAAGGAGGAAGAGGAGTGTGAATTGATTTACGAGATAGGACATTCAAGGGACTCAACGGGAAGATACATAGTAAGAATACCATTCAACGAAAAAATTAAGGAACTTGGAAAATCCAAGAAGATGGCGCTACATCAATTTTTCGCAATGGAAGGCCGCATGAAAAGAAACCGAGAATTCGCTGAAAAATACCGAGCGTTTATGTCAGAATATGAGACACTGGGACACATGACACAAGTAAGAGATACATTTGAGGACTGCTACTATACCCCTCATCATGGAATTCTATCATCAAGTAAATTCCGGGTAGTTTTCAATGCGTCAGCTCAAACCACTTCCGGATTCTCGCTCAATGAAACGCAACTCATCGGAGAAAAATTACAACAAGATCTGTTCATTATTCTAATAAATTTCCGACAGCACAAATACGGCATCACAGCTGATATTGAGAAAATGTACAGACAAATCCTGATTCACGAGGAAGACCGCAAGTATCAAAAAATCCTGTGGAGAGATTCTGAAAAGGACCCAATCAAAACCTTCCAGTTAAACACTGTAACATATGGCCACTCATGCGCACCTCATTGCGCCATTCGAACCCTAGTACAATGCTCCATCGACCACGAAAAGAACTTTCCCATGGGAGCCAGGATGCTGAAAGAATGCTTCTATGTAGACGACTTATTAACTGGAGCGGATTCAATAGACGAAATTGAAAAGATTAAAAAGGAAGCTACGTCCATTCTTGCGCTCGGAAAAATGAAAATAACAAAATGGAAAACAAATGGTCAATTTTATGAAAAAATACCCCTTGGAGACAAACAAGACAAAGAGGAAAAATCAAAGGTTCTAGGACTTCGTTGGGACCTGAATACGGATAATTTGTTCTATAAAGTCGATGACCAAAAATTCGATAAAAATTACATTTGAAAATTGGTAAATTGTACGACCCCCACGGTTACCTAGGACCAATTATTATGTCCGGAAAAATGATCATTCAGGATTTATGGAAGGATAACCTCGACTGGGATGCGGAAATAACCGGAAACTTGAAAAAGAAATGGAAAATATTCAACGATGACTTGGTTAACATAAAAGACATTATTATCCACCGCTGGATAGGAACGATAGGAAAATGTGATGTCCAACTCCATGGATATTGCGACGCTTCCGAAAAAGGATACGGAGCTGTTATCTATACCCGAATCATAAGGGGAGGAATTACTCAAATTGAAATTTTGGCAGCAAAATCTAGAGTAGCACCGTTAAAACAGTTAACAATTCCTAGACTAGAGCTCTGTGCAGCTAGCCTCATTGAGATCATTGCTCCAACCTTTAAAAATCGAAAAGTTGAAATCTACGGATGGACCGACTCACAAATCGTTTTCAAAAATTGGAGTGGACTACGCTGGACCTATCACAGTTCGAGCAAGTTTGGGACGACTCCCAAAACTGATCAAAACATGGATTGCCGTATTCATTTGGAACTAGTCACTGATGCGTCAACGGACTCATTCCTTGCAGCACTAAGGAGAATGATAGCAAGAAGAGGCATGATTTCTGAAATTATCTCAGATAACGGAACCAATTTTGTTGGTGCAAACAACTTCCTCAGGAACATTATCGACAAGCACAAAAAGGAGGCGCACAAATTTGAGGAAGAATTCAACATTAAGTGGCAATTCACCACTAGTGTTATCAACGAACGAAAAAACGAGATCCACGAACAACCAGAAAAAAGGTAAAAAAAGAAATTTTTCGCAAAGTCTGAATTTTGAAGTGGCATGATATCGATTGGAATGAACCCAAGCATTCATTTGAGGCCAAGAAATACTCAAAAAAATGTTCGCGAACCCCCATTTTGGCCGAAAATCTAATCACGAACAGTTTGTTCGCGAACATGTGTTCGTGGATTGGATTTTCGGCCAAAATTGGTGTTCGCGAACATTTTCCCCGGGAGCACCACACCACGGAGGCATCTATGAGGCCGCGGTGAAATCGGTTAAATACCACCTCATCAGAATTATTGGGGAAACGACCCTAACATACGACGAATACGATACGATTTTATGCCAAGTAGAGGCATTCGTAAATTCAAGACCGCTGTCAGCCATATCGGATGACCCAACGGACCTTAATGCACTCACACCAGGACATTTCCTAATCGGAGAACCCTTGGTGAGAATTCCGGACGGCAATAACTTCAGAGAAATATCGTCAAACCGACTAGACAGATGGCAGCATCTCCAAAAGATGCTTCAGCATTTTTGGGATAGGTGGCACGATGAATATCTCAACACACTGATCAATCGCTCAAAATGGACAAGTGAAAACCGAAACGTAAAGGAGGGTGATTTGGTGATTGTCAAGGACGAGAACACACCCTCCATGAGTTGGAAACTTGCACGGATTCAGGAAACATTACCAGGGAAAGATGGACTGGTTCGATCGGTCATAATTAAAACAAAAAGCGGAGTATACAAAAGACCGATTACAAAATTGGGAATTTTATTCCCAACAGATTGAAATAAATAAAGCACAAACAAAAGCCAAAAATTAGGCAACCAAACAACCAAAAGCACTAACACAAAAAAAACACCAATCAAATATCTCGTTTTCAAATAACCATTAAAAATGTAAAAGGCAAAACGAAAACTTAACAGCTATATGCTTAACAACACATAACTCCAAAATTTAACAAAAACAAAATTAAGTATAGGTATAGGCCAGAATGTTTTACCGTTGAGCATCATTCCAGAAAAAGAATCAACAACATCATGTGCATACATGGTAAAAATATAAAAAAAAAAATAAGGAAAAGGCAGTACCATGAGAATTTGGCAACAAATACACATGGTATGCTGAAATGCACAACGGTTGAACACGAGGTAGAATACAAATTCACATAATGCTTAGTCAACACATAATTATGTATTATTAGCAAAAGGGTCAATTAGCATTTTGTTCCCGATACAATGTAAAGCGAACTGAGGCAAATGTATTATTAACAAAAGGGTCAATTAACATCTTGCTCCCGATACAATGTAGGCAAACTAAAACAAATGTATTCTTGGAAAAAAGGGACATTTAGCAAATTGCTTTTCGATACAATGTAAGCGAATCAAAACAGATGTATGCTTAAAAAATTGATATAAAGTTGCAAAATTTGTATAAAATGACCAACCAAATTTGGAACGTTCTCAAAAGAATTCAAAGATTGAAAAGTGAAAGATGTGCATTTTTAAAGAAACAATTATGCCAAAAAAAGCATTAGAAATCTTCATGTTCCGCGGCTTAACCGAGGACGACTTAAACAGACTAATATTTGTTTGTAGAAGATGCTCGGCACCACAATTTGCATCGAAAGATAAGCAGGTTGTCGTCATTGAACGACCGTTCGAAGGATTCTTCCTAGTGGAGGCACGCCATCTCTATTATTCACCACCGAGGTCAACAATAGTAAGTGAGTGGGCCACTCGAAACGAGTACGGGTGCCAAAAATGCCGGCTTCGATTTACGCATCATCCGAATGTCTATATCCAACAAATTGGGTGGTCAAAAAATCAACATTCCCGAGCTACTATATAAGAGAGGAACGAGTTGTACGACGAACACTCGAAGCGATAATAACAAGGGAAATTCAACGCTGTGAGTATGAAAGGTTATTGGAATAAAACAAAGTTTTAGGGAGCCAGAATGTTTGGTTTCTTCAAAACCAAAAGCGGAACAATCCGTACTGGCCAGTAAGTTACCCAAGCCGTACTCATGCAAAATGTAAACAACATAAAAAAGTTGTACTGCATGAGTACACATTGGCGCACATAAAATAAGTAATACAATTTTGCCAAAGAAACAAATGCATTGGTTGCATTTGTTTCAACACATTTAATGGTTCGCTGGGAATCAAGATGCAAGTAGTGCATGATCACGGAGAATGGCAGTTCTCCCAGTGGCAAAAAATACACTTTTGAGTGCAACACTATATATACGCGAATTTTTGGACTATGTGTTGCCGACCGATGTAATTCGTGAAATAGGCATTGGCGTGTAGCTTAGGACCAAACTAGACGAAAGCCGTCGTCAAAATGAATTTTTGTGGAACCAAACAAAATTTTGCTTGGGGGACGTATGGGGGTGTTTTTTTCAGATTAAATAGCATAACTCCTAGGGGGTAATCTTGACCACTGTCGTTGAAAAACCAATCGATAGTACTCCTCAATACCTTTCCAACGAGTGCTCAACTATCGAAATCGATTGACCCGTTCAAAAGTTGTGTACGTTTTCCCAGAAAGGGGGGTGTCCCCCTGAAAATAGCGTTGGTATGTGTGTGTGTGTGTGACGTACCTTCTCTCGATCTCTGTGATGTATGATATTAATTTTAGGGGGTCTAGGGGGCAGTTCAAAACCGTCGAGAACGGGCGAATTTCTTTACATATAGGAAATTGAGCAGGGGGCGAGTGCCAGGGTGTCGATTTTTCTCAAAATTCCATAGCTCCGCTAATACACAACATAGAAAATCGGCAGATACCGCAAATGAAAGGTATTGAGCTAAGCTACAAATATGTTCTGAATATGAAAAAAATCTGTAATCAGGTTTGGTCACCACATTGAATAAACTGAAAAATCGAAAATCGATTTTTTTGGTTTTTCGTCATTTTGACCCCCGTACCCATTACCGTAAATTCTGAAAAATTACACTTTGGTAGTACACTTCAATAACTATCCAACGAGAGTTCAACCATCAAACTCGGATCAACCGTTCCTAAGTTATGGAAGTTGGAATTTCAATCATCATTTTTCCCAAAAATTCAGTTTTGGCTATGTGTGTCAGAGTTGACAGGTTGACACTATCAAATCATGCCGGTAATGTTTTTGCTACCGTGGTAGACCTCAATGGACCATGATCGACCATGATGGCAATTTTCGAAGATGGAATTTTCGAAGTTTCAATTTCGAAGATGGAATTTTCGAAAATTAATCGTTCGAACATGTAATTTTTGAAGATGGAATTTTCGAACATGTAATTTTTGAACTTGTAATTTTCGAACATTTAATTTTCGAAGATCGAATTTTTCGTAGATTTAATTTTCGAAGATGTAATTTTCGAACATATAATTTTCGAAGATGGATTTTTTATGTAACTTTCGAACTATTAATTTTCGAACATGTAATTTCGAAGTTGGAATTTTCGAAGTTTTAATTTTCGAACATTTAATTTTCGAAGATGTAATTTTCGGAGATGAAATTTTCGAACATTGAATTTTCGAACACCGGAAATTCCGAACATTAAATTTTCGAAGATGTAATTTTCGAAGTTGGAATTTTCGAACATGCAATTTTCGAGCCATTAATTTTCCAAGATTGAATATTCAACAAACCCAAAATTTCAAAATTTAAATTTTGGCTTATTTTGTCATATCTTCGCCGTATTTACTTCAAAGGTACTAAAAATTTACACTTCGGTCGATGGAGTTGAACAGAATTTGATTATATATCTCAAAAAGTTGTTATCTTTAAGTGCTTTTTACAAATTGACTTTACAAAACTACTGATATAAAATGAAAAACCTCTGAACGAGGTATAAACAGAGTGGCGCACTAATAGATCCTGCCCACAAAATGACAGATATCAATTTTTACGTGGCGCTTGTGAAATATATATTGTCGTTCCACAGTCCTCAAATGATTCAACAGTTTGTCCATGCCATATTACAATGAATGTGAACTAGAGTGCGCCAGTGCGAGGAGTGTTGTTCAAATGTAAAAAAATTCTATCTAGATAAAGATTACTGGAAGCGGTACAGACCAAAATAAGATGGCTAATCATACGATGCTGACGGGATACCAGTGCCTGTCTAAGATCCATGCTTAGACCGCTCACTCTTTGTCATCCCCTTACGTCGTTTGACTTGGACGGCGAACAGTAGCCCGTATTCTGACAAAAAATGGTGTGTGCAGGTGCACCCTCACCCCGGTGCACTTGTAATTTTTTGCCTGAATGCCAGAGTGAACTGTACATCGTGACCGATCTGATCTGGACTGCTCGGGAATTTTTCTTGTACTTTCTTTTTATCAATGCCTTGCCTGATGACATCGAAAAACGAAAGTACAATTCCAGGTTGTCGCATTTCATTCATCATAATTTAAAAAGCTTAAGATTTTTTGTTTATCGATAGTAACCCGGGACTCCGTAGAAGCATGGACTTGTCGGTGTGTACGTGGGACTCGGGAAAATTTAGCCCCTACGAAGTATGGCACACCCCGTCATCAGTCAAACTCTAATGATGTGGTTTTAGTGAGGTTTTCCACGACACAAATTGTCCTCACACACGAAACATTAATCATGGGATGACTAATTTCGAACTACTCAAAATGACCAAGTCACGTATTGTGATAGTTTTTCGACTATTTTACTTAAGCTGTGATATATCTTTAACGTAGCGTCCTTTTGACTATATAATTCTTTTAGATTATGCATATGTGCCTTAGTTTTCTTATATTTCTGTTCCTTTTGACAGTAAATGGCTCAAATACTGTATTATACGTTTTTCATTGATGTATCGGGACTAAATCCCTTGTTTCGAAAATATCAGGTTTTTTCAAGGAGGCTTCGCTAACTTGTTTTGTAACTGTACTAATTATTCAGCCAGAACTTGGCGGTGACAAATAAATAAATAAATAAGATAATGATGAAGACCAAAAAACCTATCTAGATAAGATTTTAGATAATCTTATCTTTTTTATTGGAAGATAAGATTATCTTGCTTATCTTACACAGATAAATTGAGATATCTCCATGGTCCAATTCTGTCAAAACCGACATCAAAATTCTCGATGAATATCTAATTTCGGAAGATTTTCATGAAGTATAACACCACTTTATCATCATCGGGTGCTTTTTCAGTCACTCGCCCATCAGCTAAAAAGTTTGAACAAACACTTATTCTAAAACACAATAGACATCTCACTAAACAAGAATCCTATGTATCACAAGCTCGTTGAAATCAGAAATTCTCAAACAAATAATATAATAATTGAAGCAACAGTGTTGATTGAGTGTTTATTTATCGTCACTTTATTCACTTTAGGCAACATTGTTGATTTTTGTGTGAAACTTTTTTAAGCGACACCGTCGAATGCTTCATTGGCGAATTTCATTTATTTCACAATTGAAAAATCGTTGAATTTGATTCAAGCGAGTCTCGGCTGTCGGCTCTACTAAATTAATCACAAATTTTTGAGCTTGACCGAATCGACCAGCACGACCAACGCGATACAAATAACACTTGGTATCGGCATTTCCAATGCTATTTGAGTGTATGTCAAAATTCACTACCAATTTAACTGTTGGCACATCTAAACCTCTGCAAAGCATGTTCGTGGTGATGAGTGTCTTAAAATACCCAGTTTCGAAGAGGCGAAGTTGATTTGCGCGATCTTCAATTGACATATCGCCTGTCATGATGCCAACAAAACATCCAACACTTTGCATCTTTGAAGTGAGTATTTTGGCCGATGATCGTTTCTGTATCGAAAAAAAAATTGTAATGTTAGTTGAAACTGTTAATTCAAAAAAAAATCATAAAAAATCGTACATTGCAAAATATTATGCATCTCGGGGCGAATTTCAGAGCTCCGTAGATTTGTTGGACGATTTTATATTTATCGTTGAGGTTCGGACACTTTATATAATACTGTGATGCGCTTCTGACAAATTCGTATTGGTTGCATCGGTTCACTTCGGTCGCGTTACTAACACATTGTGTCATTGTTGTGGAACAATACACTGTTTGGCACATAGTTGAAATGTATAGGTATGATGTGTAATTGAAATAGTCATGCGCGTTGGAGTGCCTAAATGAAACTAACTTTATTTAATCCTCTTACTTGCTAACTACATTTGTGTTACCTATTTCTAATTGGTGACGTATGGCCTTGCGCCATATGCGTCAACCGCATTACACCTCCTTTCTTTTAGAGGATAGATCATTGGTTGGAATTTAATTTGAAATCAAAGTTAGCTACTCTTTGTATCAACAAGAATTAAGTTAGAAAATTATAAAAGTATCATTTTCTCCCCTTTTTCAGGTAAATTCTAAGCAAGGATCTAGACTTATTACTTATTACTCCATTTTTTGTTACAAATTTTACTTTTTTTTTTGAGTTTTCGATTTGTTTTATGATTTTTTTTTTCTTTAAAAATAAGATGTTGATTATTCATATTTTACTATTCTATTTTTGTGTATCTTATACTGTTTTCCGTTTAAGTTTATTATAACGTTCTCGTCTTCTACGTTTTCTATTATAAATGGACCGCTATAAATGTGTTTAAATTTATCATTTGGTTCATTTGCTATTTTAATCTTATCACCTACTTTGAAACTTATTTTATTAGATGATTTATCGTAAAAAAAATTATTTCTTAATTTAATCTTATCTATTATCTCTTTAGTTTCCTTATGTGCTACCTGTAACCTAAATTTAATTTCCTTAATATAGTTATCCAAATTATATAATGGACTAATTTGACCATTTAAAATTTCGTGTGGCAATGTTGGATTTCTTGCAAACACCAATTCGTATGGGCTGTATTTTACGTCATTTGTTGTACTTTTCGAGATGTTATAACAAAACGTAAAATATCGTAAATACGTATCCCAATCTGCCAAATTTCCGTTCAAATACGCTCTCAGGTATTCGTTTAATACGCGATGATTTCGCTCAACAGTCCCCATCGATTGGTGATGATAGGCTGTAGTTTTCGAATGATCAATTTTCAGAAGAATGCAAAGTTCCCCCATGACCTCATTTATATATTCGGTACCCAAATCCGTTCTGATGCCCCTCTTTGGACCGTAAATAAGTATGAAATGTTCAAAAATTGCCCTTGCAATTGTCTTTGCTGATTTGTCTATCACTGGGATTGCAATTAAATACTTTGATAAATCACAAATTATCGTGACCGCGTATAAAAATCCGGAGTTTGATTTAACTCTCATTGGTCCTATAGTATCGATTTGTACCAAATCAAATGGACGCTGTGGTGTTTTAGTGAGTTTCATAGCCTCTCTAGTTTTTTGATTTGGTTTTGTCATTTGGCAAATATGACATTTTTTAACAAATTTTGCGATATCTCGCGTCATTTTTGGCCAATAAAATTCCGATCGAATTTTTGCGTATAATCGTTTCTGTCCGCAGTGTCCACCGTATAATTCATCTTTGTGGAATTGGTTTAGAATGTTAATCTTTTGCTCATCTGATATGATACGTTGTGGTCTTTTTATAAGTGCAATTGAAACATTTTTCAAATTTTCAATGCAAGACTGCTTGAAATCTTCGATGCTGCAGTATTTGTACAGTGGCCACTGAAATTTCTTTATTTTAAAATGCTGTGCCAAGCCAGATAGCTTCGAAAGGATAACACTTAAAGTTATTTTTTCGTTGGGCGTTGCATGGAAAATGCAGTCGAATAGCTTACCATGGTTCTTATAAACCGTAATAGTAGCTTGTTTTAGCTCATTCATATCATTCAATTTAATTTTTGAGAGCTTAATTCTGGGAATCTGCTTTATAAAACCCGCATGTAATTCCTCATAGACCAATAAATTCTGAACGTTATCATCGAGCTCAGTGTCAATATTATTTAATTGTGACAATTTTTGGTTTTACTTTTCCGCACACCACGTGATGCGTAAAAGTATTGCGATTGGCCCAAATTTTGGAAACCCCAAAAATGATTTTTCTATAAGTTTGGAACCCACAGGAATGCGGTGGAACCGTTTTTAGCTCATGTTGATGTGGGGCTGTGGCACGTTGTCCGCCGTCCTTTGTCCGCCGTCCGCCGTCCGTTGTCACGTTTTTTGTTACCACGATAGCTCAAAAACGACTCCACCGATCGATTTCAAATTTTCACCATTTTTTGGAAATTATTAGACTTAGATCCTATCAAATTTTGAGCAATATTGGTATAGCCGTTTTGGCGCACCATGCTCTCAAGTGAATATACGTTTATTGCCCTAAAAATGCCATTTTTGAGCGAAATTACCACAATTGAGCCTACTGATTGTTTTTCGAGAGCCCATTTCACTTTCCTGGGCCAAACTATATTAGTTCTGAGATTCCTTAATACAATCATTCCATATTTGATGTGAAATTTCTCAAATTTGCAGCCAAAATAGACGAAATTCATAAAATTCGTACACGTACGCCATACGCAAAATTATTAATCAATTTGCGCTCAAATGCAATCTTTGACTCGTGGACCACTATCAAAAATGGTTTGAACTTCATAGCACTAAGATTCCATCCAATTTTGAGCAGTATTGTAGTAGTCGTTGAGGCGCATGACTGACTCAAGCGAATGTGGCTATTTTGCTTGAAAATTCAATTTAATATGGAAAGTACCGCGAATATACGTACTAAATGTATTCTGCGGGCCCATTTGACTACCCTGGGACAAACTATAATGGTTTTGAGATTTAAAAATTGAATCATTCCATATTTGTGGTCATAAAATAGATTGGATTCAGAAAATAGGTGGAACCACCGATTTTTGACTCACTGCTCCGAACCCATATAAACTGCTTATTTTGTGGAAAAAATGGTTTAAATGAAATTTGAGGTCGATTGGATGACGTTTTCTTGTAATTCCACTATGTTTACTTTCACATTAAAACAAATTTTACAAAATCACTTGATGGTTAAAAGTGCGGAAAAGTAAGCCTTACGCATGTAAGCCCATTTATTTTGACATAGATCTTGTGATTGCCAAGATTTCATGATCGTATACATTTTTTAGATCATCAATACAGATGCACAAAATCCTGTGAAAGATAAGCTCCGCATGCCAATTCGCTTGCATCAACCGTGACCCTGAATTTCTTTGATAAATCTGGGTAGGCCAGCATCGGTGCTGATATTAATGCTTGTTTCAACGTATTGAATGCATTTTCACATTCCTGCGACCATATGAAAGGTGTTTTCCTTCCAGTCAATTCATGTAAAGGTCTGGCGATTCCAGAAAAATTTGGTATAAAACGTCTGAAATAGTTTGCGAAAGCCGTGAAAATTTTAGTTGCCGTTTTATCCCTAGGTCTTGGATAAGATTTGACTGCCCTGATTTTATTTGGATCAGGTAAAATTCCATTTGCAGTGCATATGTGACCCAAAAAGTGTACTTCCGGTCTGAAAAAATAACATTTCTCGGGATTCAGTTTTAAATTGAACTTTCTGCATGTTTCGAAAACTTGTTTGAGATTATCTATATGATGTTTTTCGGAAAAACCGATGACAATTGAGTCGTCCATATAAATAAATGCTTGTTCTGGGCTTAAACCAGAGAATGCTATTGTCATCATTCGTGTGAATGACGATGGTGCGATGTTGATGCCAAAAGACAATACCTTCCACTGGTAAAAACCATTTTCAGTACTAAAAGCCGTTACTGGTCTAGAACTCTCATCAAGTGGTATCTGGTGATATCCAGACTGTAAGTCCATGACCGAAAAAAATTGAGCTTTGCCCAAACCATCGAGTATTTCGTCGATACGTGGCAATGGGAATTTATCGGGTAAAAGTTTTTTATTCAATAAACGATAATCCACACACATTCGCCATTTGGGTGTGCCATCAGTGCTCTTTTTTGGAACTATTATGAGTGGTGAATTGTAATTAGAAGTACTCATTTCTATTAAATCGTTTTTTAGCAATTTTCTGACCTGTGAATTAATTTCCCGCTTTTGCGACTGTGGCAAACGGTAATTTTTAACATAAACCGGTTCGTTATCTCGCAAATTAAGTTTTTGTGTATAGAAATTATTTACAGACGGTTTATCTTCCGGCATGTGGAAAATATCAGCAAATTCCACACATAGTGGCAATAAACTAGCTTTGACATGTCTGGGCATTTTTGATTTCAAAAGTTTTGTCAACTCGTTTGTCCTGTCATCTTGTGTGTCCGTTGTGTTAAACATAAAAACATCACAATCCTCAAATTGAGTGATTTTAAGATTTCCAGTGTTTATGAATTTTAAGTTGTCTTCCGTGTTGAGTACGCGTATCCAACTCTCAGAATTTTGTATGATTGTTGACGGAATATAAACATTTTCCGATATTTCTTGTGGTTCCAAAATACATGGAAATGTGTCACTTTTGATTCTAAATAGTTTGAATGTTTCAGATCTTGCCGGTAAAGCAGAAATTCCCTGAATGATTTCGGATTGAATTGAGATTTTCGCTGGTGGTGCCCCCTCGGGTTTGTAGTTTATTAATAATGCTGCCAATTTTAAAAATTCTGATGTACTTTGAGCCATCTTGGTTTGATTTTTGTTTTGTGGCACCGTGTTTGTATTAAAAGGCAAAATATTGTGTGGCACAGTGTTTGAATTTGATGGCAAATCGTTTTGTTGCACAGTGTTGGATTTTGAAGGCAAATTATTTTGTTGCACAGTGTTTGAATCTGAAATTATACTGATTTCAGTTGTAGTACCCACTGGTATTTTGATTTTTGAATTTAATTTGTCAACGCAGTCGTATAAAACTTCTTTTGCCTGACCCACCTTTACCTGTACCGATAAGAGTAAATTTTTATCCCCAAGATTATATGCCGGTTTTGACAGTTTTATTAATTCGTTGTATCCAATGATCAGCTCTGTTTCCCTTTTATTTACCCTTCTTTCCTTTACCGACGCATTTTTTCGAAGTATACTTTTCGTCGTTTTATAAAATGTTTCAAGTGCCAAATCAAATGCCCTCGCGTCAAATGACATTGGATATTCCGTTTAATAAAATTGAAATCGTTTGCATAAATGTATAAAGTTAAATTCCGTGGGAAATTGCTTTTATTTTACCACGCAAATAGTTCATTTGATTCTTACGGTTACGTTTCAATTTAGTATATTTATTTGTTGTTTCTTCGAAAATTCATTTTTAAATAACTCTAAGCAAAAGTAAATTCATGATTATTCTAATTTCGTCTGTATTTCATTTAATTTGTATGGTTTAGCATACTGTTGTTTTGTATTCTTTCTAAAAAAACTCCTTATGAGTAATTCGAGCTAAATGTAATTCGATTTTCATTTATATTGTCTAATGTAAGTGGTGAGAAATTTAATGTTTTGGGAATAAAATTATGAAATTTATTTGCTTAGTATGCTATAAAAAAATTTAAACTTATCGAATGTAGTTTCAACTGTGTTTATTTTGTTTCGCCTTGTTGTCTCCGTTTGCATCCGTGAGATTATTATAACTCCGTTTGTTCGTCTATCCTTTGTTCGTTGGTTTCATGTTGCTTTTCAGTTTCATATGTCGGCTTGTTGTGTGAATTTTACTTCCATTTACTTCGCTCCTTCGTGTAATATTATACGTTGTTCAATTCTCGTTGCACTTGACTTGCTATCGTTGCTCTGTTATGCTTTTCAACAATTGCCGCGTTATGAGCTTTGTATGCTTTGGTACACATTTTGTATATTTGCACCAAAAATACGATGGTTAATTTTATCAAAATGACAATTAAATAAAATTCTATGTTTTGGATTTTTTTCTTATGAACTTCGGTAATTTCTGTACTGTTCATTTTGTCGCCCTTGCCCACGCTGATGCTTATGATCATTTTGGCTTTATTCTCGACGACACACCATTTTTATACTAATTTCTATGGCATTATTTGTCCTTCATTTTTTCATATAGTTTCTATAATATTCATATGTTGATGTCCATTCTATAAACATAATCATATGCATTTTAATAAGTCACTTTCGATTTTATAAACAATAATCAATGTCTCTTTGCCATTTAATGCACTTTTCTGTGTGTATATTTACATCATTTATGCTTTTGCGCACATTTATTTCGTTGCAATTCACACGTTTTGTTTCATTTTTTTTTTCACTGTATTTTGAGCAGTGTTATGCACATATTACTCTTTATTTATATTTAATCGTCTCTTAAATTATCACCAAAATCTCGTCTTGGAAAACGAATAATGTTTCTTGTCAATACTTTTCTGTCTTGTTTATTCAATTGACGTGAGATTAGTTCGATTGTTTTTAGAATAACTAAAATTATTAGACAAATTTCCGCGATAATCATTTTTAATGTTTGTTTATATTTTTTTTCTTATGCTCTTTATGGCAAGTTCGCCATGTATAGGTATGATGTGTAATTGAAATAGTCATGCGCGTTGGAGTGCCTAAATGAAACTAACTTTATTTAATCCTCTTACTTGCTAACTACATTTGTGTTACCTATTTCTAATTGGTGACGTATGGCCTTGCGCCATATGCGTCAACCGCATTACAGAAAGTTGCCGAAGAATATTGCTCACCACAAGATTTGTTGATATCACAACATCTGCATCGTCAAAGACAACAAGGATGATTTTGCTCAAATCGAAGATGTTCGCCAATTTGGCACAAACCATTTCTTTTGGTGTTCCGATCAATATGTGCGAATTTACAATTGTTCCTAAAACAACTAAAAAATATTTTCAATTGTATACAAATAAAACTGTATACCTTCTTCGTTGGAAAGTATTCGAGTCACTTTCACTCGTAACTGTAAGTTCATCGCTCTTACTACGTCAAAAGTTTGCATAGCAACCTCATAAGAGGAGCATATGTACAAAACTTGTGGGAAATCGTTCATAAGATCCACTCGACTTAGCATTGCTAGAACGACTGCGACCGTTTTTCCGGTGCCGGGATCACTTTTCACAATGACGTTTTGTTTATCTTCAGAAATTAAATGTGGGATTTGCAGTTCTTGGATTGTTGACATGTGAGATATACCCACATTTCTAATTCCTTCTAAAATCTCTGGCTTTAAAATCAAGTCGTCGAATGTTTGTGTGGATGTCAGATTGATTCGATGATTATCTGAGCTTTCCAGAATGGTACACATTACGTGGCTTAAGCTTGTGATTTGATGACCAGCATTGCTAGACTTGACTCTTGCCTATAAAAGAATAAGTGTTTGAGAATAAAATCATATGCAAATTCAAAATATTTCCATTGTCCAGTTCCACATGTCTTACATAATATTGCAACAGTCTACCACGAGCTGACATCGGCATCTGATCGACACCAGAGGTGCGCATGGTATGGAATTGCAGGGGGGGGGGGAAATTTGATGACCGGGGGGGGGTAGAAATCAATAAAAAATTTGAAATGGATGTCATTCGAAAGATGGTAATGGTTTTCCGGGGTGACTTCAGGTTCTGCAGACCGGGGCAAACCACGGAAGTGGACGTGCCAGAAGGGGGGGGGGGCAAAAAGAATACTGTTCAAGTGGACAGTTTTCATATAATACTGTTGCTGTGCATATAAATCAGCTTAGCTTGCTTACTTGCAAACCCCAAAATACCCCCCCCCCCCCTTGCGCACCTCTGGATCGACACTGTCGCTATTTTGAGAATCAGCACGAATGACGTTTATTTCCGAAGTATTTCCTGTAATTGCGTTTGACCGTAACAAACCTGACTTCTCTAATACGTTCCGTGATATTAAATTTACTGAAAATTTTTGGTCTGGCAACATCAGCTCATGATGGAACATTTATAGTAAATACAAGTGACAATGAAATGTTAACAAAATTCAATGACACATTCATAATAGATTCACCGTTTGCCATAACTTGTGAAGTATGTTCAGACAATTTCAAGAAAATGTTTAATACAAATATTCAACAACAACATCAACAAAACGCATCGTCATCACCCCATTCAGAGCCATTGTTATCAGTAATGGCATTATCTCATCCTCATCCTGAGCCATTGTTGTCAGAAATTGCATTAGCCAACAACATAACCAACAATCAGACTGACAATAAATTTGCTATATATGTTTCGAAATTCAAACCAACGACTACATGTGATAAATTAGCTGCATATATCACACATAAAACATCTTTAGTATACGATACCAATTTTTCAATTGAAATGTTAACTAAGAAAAGTAAAAAACAACATAAACTCAATTTTGTGTCGTTCAAAATTAATACATCAAACAAAGATGACTATGATGTTATTATGAACAGTGAATTATGGGGATCTGTTGTTGATGCTAAGCCCTTTGTACCACCTCAAAAACCACCAAAACCATCAAACAAAAAAATTAACGTGAATTCAAAACAAAAACCAAAACAGAAAAAAGTCCAACAGCAACAACAACAACAACAGCATAGATTTTCATCACAAAACTATAAACTTGAAAATAATCGTAACAAATTTCAAAACATGCATCAAAAACGAAAATCTAAATACCAAGTACATTCTCGTGATGAACATGTCAAATATAATCATCAATTCAATGGCATGCCTTTTAATATGAATACACGAAATGGACATAGTTTGATGGATCACAATCATATACCTATGTATAGTCAAAAATACCAACATCGTGATTTGGGTCCAACTCATAACTGGCAATACAGTTCTCAACAACCTTCATTTGCAGATCCTTTTTGGAATCTGAATCAATTTCAACAGCCACCCATACAACATTTCATGCCACATTACGATGCTCAACACTTCCAGACGAGCAATCTCCCATTTCAAATCAAACCATATCACCAAGGACCGTACTTTCACCACCAATAAATTCAATAAACAACAGCTCAAATGCAATCCAGATCCTTGAATATGAGATGCTATTGGAAATGCAAAATTTTGACAAGGGGCTGATCAATGATTCAACAGTAGATATGTTCATCAACAAAATTAATTCACTGAAGGAGCAAGTGAATGAAATATGGACAAATACAACAACAAAATCAACAGCTAAGAGTTCCTTACCAACATTTGCAATGCAATCATCCGAACCAGAAAATTTCAATACAATTTACTGCCACAATGTTAATGGGCTTCGTACCAAATTACCAGAATTTTTTGCTAATATATTGATTTCATCTTTTAAGGTCTACATGTTATGTGAAACCAACCTCGATGACACTATTCAATCTTCAAATGTATTCCCGAATGATTTTAATGTATACAGATGTGATAGGTCGACCCTTACTGAGAGTAATCAATCAAAAAAGAAGAAAAGTGGAAGTGGAGTTCTGATTGCGGTTCATGAATCATTAAATTCTCACCTAATAGGAAATTGTGAAGCATTTGGTACAGAATTAATTTGTGTACAGGTGAACCTTGGCGATTTTAACTTATTCTTAATAGAATCATACATCAGACCAGACTCACCATTGGCAGTATACGAAGCAAATATGAATGCAATGAAATCATTCACATCTACAGCCAAAGCAAATGATACTATAATAAATTCTGGTGACTTCAACTTAAGCGATCTATTATGGCTAACTGATGATGCTGATGATCCACAAATCGCATTCCCATTAAATGCTGCCACCAAGAAAGAAATCACAATTGTTGATTCGTGCCATGAGCTTGGCTTACATCAAATCAATAAAAATTTCAATATAAACAACCGACTGTTGGATTTGGTTTGGACAAACGATACCAATTTAATAAAATGTGATGTATGTATTGATCAATTATTGAAAATTGAAGGTCACCACCCTGCTTCTGAGCTAACAATTTTGAAATGCATTAAGAAAAATGATAGAGTTGAAAATGTCAAAATGTTCCTTGATTTTCAATCAGCCAACTATGCAAATATCAATGAATCACTTGCATGCATAGAGTGGAATGCTTTACTTCAACTTTCAAAGATACCATTTAATGATAAAGTAGATAAGTTTTATGAAGAAATTGATTCAGTTATCAAGAAACATGTTCAGACCAAAGCGCATAAATCAACATCACACCCCAAATGGTTCAACCCACAACTTATTAATTTGAAAAATAGGCTGAATAAACTACGGTCTAAGAGAAAATGGTCAACGGAGGCAAACAAAGAATTTTTGATTAAGCGAACTGAATATAATCGAAGTGTCAGAAAGTCATATAACGATTATACCATTGAAATGGAACAAATGATAACTGATGAGCCATTAAACTTTTACAAACACGTAAAATACTTGAACAAATCAAATGATAAATTACCAAATACCATGGAATATAATGGACAAAAATCCAACAACGAATCAGAAATCGCTAATTTATTTGCCCAATTCTTCTCTACTGCCTACTCTAGATATAATCCAGATGCAGTGCATAATTTTGAATCCAATAACAAACACAGAAACGAATTGATTAATCTATGCAGTAACATTCCAAAAATTGATATAACTGAAGAAACAGTGACGCAAGCAATCAACAACCTACCAAATAACCTTGTTTCAGGCCCTGATGGAATTCCGAACTTATTCATAAAAAATTGTATAGAATCATTAGTGAAACCTATCACACTAATTCTCAGTGAATCCATGAAAATGGCGCAAGTACCTCAATGTTGGAAAACATCGTTTGTAAGGCCGATATTCAAAAGTGGATCAAGAAATGATATTAGTAATTACAGAGGAGTGGCACTCCAATGCGTAACAGCAAAAATATTGGATTCAATATTAACAGGTCATTTGAACTTTCACATTAAGAACATCATTAATGATAGCCAACACGGATTTATAAAAGGAAGATCAACAATTACGAATCTAGTTGAATTTACATCGTCCACATTGAACAACTTGTCGACGAATACACAAACTGATGCAATCTATATTGATCTAGCAAAGGCTTTTGATTCCGTAAATACTGATCTACTGATCCACAAACTCAATGTCATGGGTATGAACCACGAGATTCTAAGATGGATTGAATCCTATCTGAATGGCAGAAAGCAAATAGTAAAAATCGATAACACGAAGTCAATCCCAATTAACGTTACCTCTGGTACAGGTCAGGGCTATCCAATTGGAGCCACATTGTTTTTATTATTTATCATAGAATTACCATATTATGTTGAAGATTCTACATTACTTTCATTTGCAGATGATGCTAGACTGTCCAAACATATTGAGTCTGTAAACGATTGCTTGAAATTACAAAATGACTTAGAAAACATTTCTATCTTTTTCAGTTGTAATGATCTTAGATTGAATGTTAAGAAGACCAAATTGATGAGGTTTCACCGAATGGGTACAATAATTGATCATATCTATATCATTGGAGACGAAGTCATCCAGAGAGTGAACGAAATCAAAGACTTGGGAGTCATTCTTGATAGTCAACTCAATTTCAAATCACACATTGAATACATCATAGCAAAAGCCAAATCAAGACTAGCTTGGATCAAAAGATTTGGTCGTGATTTCAAGGATCCGTGGACCATTCGATTGCTCTTTTACACATATGTATTACCAATACTTGAATATGGTTCACAAGTTTGGAACCCCTACATGAAGGGTCAGACCAGAAGAATAGAATCAATCCAGAAACAATTTTTACTTTATGCTCTTCGAAAATTAAAATGGCCAAATAGATTCCACCTACCAAAGTATGAAGATAGGCTAATTCTGCTTCAGTTGATAACTTTGGAAGAACGTAGAATGGTGGCTCAAGTAGTTTTTATTCACAAATTGATCATTGGTGAAATATCATCTAGTCATTTACTGGAAAATATTATATTTCGTTTACCACATTACCAAACTCGCAGTAGCAATCTATTAATAGTGCCAATGGAAAAGTGTAATTATAGAAAATATCAGCCAATGAATTTTATGCTTGATACATTCAATGAATTTTCTGATAAAAAGATTCCCAATTGTGATATATATCTAGTTGATTTCAATGCGAGCACAGATACTATAAAAAAGAGATTGATTGAATATTTTAAAACTTCAAGAAAATAAATGTAATAATCAATTTTGCAATCAGTTAATCGCAGCGTTTTGCTCCGTAACCGTTAGGGTTGGCAAATAGGTTAACTGATCGGTGCTATCAAACATTGGTTATAAATGAATTTGTACATTTTTTATAAAAAATTTTATAAAATTTATAATAAACCACCTCTGGCGAAGAAACGCTGTATGGTGCAGACCATTAACATTAACATATTTTTGGCACTATTGGTTCGAACAAATGATGTTGCTGTGTATCAATTGTTGATATAAATCGCACGATATCTGCAGCAACCTCAGATGAGATTTCTATTTTGTCTTGGCAGGCTTTGTTGGAGATATCTGTTTCAATTAGACACAATTGGTTGTCCGGATTTTCGATTGGCATAGTGGCTGTCACAAAAGAAGATGTCACATTGATTCGATGATCATCTAAGCTATCCAAAATGGTATGCATTACGTTCCGTTAGCCTGCGATTTGATGAATAGCATTGCTAGAATAGAGTCTTACCTGAAAGAATAAGTGTTTTAGAATGAAATCATATGCAAATTCAAAAAATTTCCATTCAAATGTCTCACAATACTTTGCAACAATCTACCAAGAGGTGAGATCTGTATTTGATCGATACTGTCGCTATTTTGGGAATCAGCACCGCTGGAATTGCGCTCCTCCTATGAAAATCAAATGGCTCACATTATATCAAGTTGAAAATAATAGAAATTCAAATCATCTTACAGTATACTGTATTGTGATCTGCATCTGATCGTCCGTATTTTGAATGACAGCACGAATGGAACGTCTTTCAGAATTATTTCCTGCAATTGCATTTGGCCTTGACAAAATTGTCTTCATCAATACGTTCTGTGACGTTTTCGGCACAATTGGTTCGAATAAATGACATTGCTGTGTATCAATTGTTGATATAAATCGCACGATATCTACAGCTACCTCAGATGAGATTTCTATTTTGTGTTGCCAGGCTTTGTTGGAACTATCTGATTCAATTAGACACAATTGATTGTCCAGATTTTCGGTTGGCATAGTGGCTGTCACAAGAGTAGGCAAAATGGCACCAACACTGGTTGGTAGGACCAAATTTACATCACCTGAGTCCAAAACAATTAGTTTGATTTGCTTCAAATCAATCTGTTTCGGAAGGTTTGGTGTTAAGCGAAGTCCTTCCAAAGCCGTCTGTCGATAGTCACTTTTGATCGATACAGCTGCGAGATTCTCGACATTTTGAACAACGGCTGAAGTGATTTTTGTCCTGTGAAAAATATATTTATTTTGAGGATGTTCAATGATGTTTTTTAAATTCAATATTATTAACCGTTTGGCACTTGAGTAAAAGTGTTGAGAAGACGGCACGCTGCCCGTTTGCGAATGTTAATGTAAGCGTTTTCAATATCACACATGATTTTCTCCGGATCTCTTTCGAGCAACTCCTTAACCGAAACTGAAAGGAAATAGATGTGAATGAAATATCTCAATGATCATTTGCTTTTTCAATCGACATAAAATTCAGTTTGTTTATATTTACTTGTGAATCCAATATTTGGGATGACGATTTTTCCGTAAATGCTTATCAATACCGTTGAGTTAAACAAATAGCAACTTTGTTTTTGTGCAGCAACTGTTGATAAGAACTGCATGGCATTCGATGCCACCTAATAAAAGATGGGATCCAAAATAGTATTCTCTTAAAATGCTTTGATATAAGATTATATAGATCCCACTTACTAGATCATACTTATTATGCTGATTGATTCTGATCAGCAATTCCAAAACATCATCTAGAAACTGGACCAAATATTTTCCAAAATGGATATCATATTTGTTTTGGCAGAGTGTCAAATTTTGACAAATCTGAGCGCACAAATGCTCTAAAACCCCAGCGTTTCCGTTGCTCTGCTGAAAAAAAAATTAATAAAAGAAGGTGTTTCGAGAAAAACTGGTTTCAACCAAAGTCTTACGTGTAAACAGGTAACATCAGCCGTGAGTAAATGATGAAAAACTGCCATCCAGATTTCGATGCTATCTTCAAACCATTGTGACAGATGTTGTGCGTTAAGTGAAAAGAATATCTTAGCAATGAGAAGAAATGAGTTGTACAAAATATGCACAACAGGCCCGTTGTTGTTGCAAATGTTTGCCAATTTCATCATGTTTTGCGTTACTTCAGTAAATGGCTCAGCAAATTTCTTCAGAACAAATTGCATTTCGTTCCACAATTTACGTGAACCTTTGCGACGATAACGTTTAAATATAGAATGTGCTACTTGTAGCACCACATTCACAATGCGAATATCATCACAATATAATAGTTTAACCATTTCATCCAACAATTGTGACCATTTTTCGAGGAATTCATACTGAACAATCAATAATATTGTCTCGACAACTTGTCACTGGCAAAACAAAATTTAAAAAATGACAGAAAATGGCAATTTTTCCTCAATTTATTCCATTTCATAATCATCATCAAGATCCAAGTCGGAATCGCAATTTTTGCAAGTGAAGTAGCTCGCCGTCATGTTTGCGCGGCTCAAATAATGTGGCCGCTTGCATTCATTGCATTCGATGGAGTTTGCAACGGTCAGTTTCCTTGGAAACCATCAACAATACATCATCATACTGAAGAAATATCATCAAAACTGTCCTTTATTTTTTTCAAATGGCTCTGTGAAGTGGCAAGTACGATGCCATTAACTCGAGCAGTAGACCGAATGCCTCCACCTTCCAAGAAACATATTTTTATGGCATTGAGCAGCGCATTGAAATCAATTTTCGCTACGGAATTTTGTTCGATATTTTTTTGGGGGCGACATGGCTGAAAACAAAAAGAAACGAATGAAAACATCAATTGAACGAAATAAAAATACTTTATTTTGACACTAACGATGATATTTGACCATAAAAATGTCAAATATAAACTTTATTTGGAAAAAACCGGGTGACCCGTATGTGGTGCTATGCTCTGACCCGTATGTGGTGCGGCCGCCATTTTTTTGTGTGATAATAAAAAAAAAATTGTCCATATAATGGCTTGAATCGATATTCCATTACAAAATATACTTCAAATGCTACAAATATATGCACTCAACTCACCTTTTTTAGTTGATTCACTACACAAAATGATTGTTCAAAAAAAACGAGAAAAAGTTTTTTCGAGATTTTTTTTACACGATGTCTGGAGCTAACACAAGCAATGCGACTATTCACTTCGTTGTTTTACCAAAAACTGCGTAATGTCAAATGAGAAGCTTGACACTTGTCAAATCGGCCATATTGTTATTGCCAGAAAAAAAAACTGGGGTGACCCGCATGTGGTACATCTATAGTACATCTATGGTATACCTTATTCGTTTATATGCTCACAATATTAATTTTAATTTCACATTTGCATCAAATTGATGCGAATGATGGATGCGGGTGAACTAATTTTTTTTACTTACAATTCTTTCAGGTGGGTAAGTCCTTCAAGCCCATCGTTATGAATGAATCTGATTCTGTTACTGTCGAGATTACTGTTAAAAGAAGCAAACAAGACAGACGTTGAATTCACAAAGAAAATAAATTGAATTGCATTTTTTGATAAATTGAATTGACTTCTCCGCATTGATACTAAATTTGATTTACTCTTAAACAAATAAAATCATTGACTAATCTGAAAAATCGTCGTTATCGAAATTTGAAGTAAAGGAAGCGAAATGTTAATTTGCTGTGAGCCAAAATAACACAACAGGAAATTAACATTTCGCGTCCTTTACTCTAAACAGACACACATAAGACATAAATAGTTTGAAATGAACACCAAAACAAATAAATTGAATTACATTCGTAATCCTGACTTTTCCACATTGATGTGGAATTGGATTTTTCTATTGAACAATTTCATTCATCGACCAGTCAGGAGAGAAAGTATTGGTTCTGCCATGAAAACGGGCAAAATGTTCTTTTTTATGCAAAGTACTCTATTTAGGCACGGACTTCAGTGCACGTCGCCATGAAATTGCTACTGCAATATGTCCAAATTTTAACAAAATAAGGTAAATTTGCCATCTTCACTTTGCGATTTGAGACTTCTTTCTTGAGGTATATTCATATAACAATTTGATTTTCGTATTTCATGATTTTTCGGCATGAAGATACATTTTGTGCATTGTTTGAATATATAAAACGTCAAGCGGACTTGAATACCTTTCAAATGTGTCAATGTGAAAATCAGTTTTTGTGTAAAAATCTACTGAAAACCCGACTCACGTGCACTTGAATGCACATATCTCTGGAACGGCTAGACCAATATGGCTCAAGTTCAATAGGAAGCATCCGGTAATAATTCTGAACAAATATGCTTTTGTCACTTTGGGATTTGAGACTCGGTTCGAGTGTTATCGTGTTATCGCACATACAACGACAACGACGACGACGCCATTTTGCACCGGAGGTACCAGAACCGAGTATCCAAATCATAAAAGTGCAAATCAAGATTTGTTCCCATGGTGAACTGAGACTCTGGTCAAAATTTGAGCCCGATCGGAGTTCATTTACTCAAGCAATAGGCGTAGGAAAGCTCTATAGTACACTTCAATACGAACATTGTTTGTACTGGGTGAAGTCTGTAAGTTAATTCCTCTCGCGGCGCTGTCAATTTGAAATTTGGCTGTTTTAGGGCTGATTTTCATAAAAATTCACTACTTATACAATTTGAAATTTTTTATTAGCCAAACCGGAAAAGTGCCCAAAAAATGTCGTCGAATTGTCGATTACCGTAAAATGTCATCGAACATGTTCAAACAACATCAGTTCGTCTCATAGAATTGATATAGAGCCATAATATGATCTAGTATGGTCGCCAAATGAAGAATTCCTTACCTAATTCCTCGAAAACGGCCAAAAATGCTCATTTTATGAAAATCACGGAGAACGGCAGTTCTCCAAGTGGCGCACCAAAAAATACACTTTTGAGTGCAACATCAATATACGCGAATTTTTGGACTATGTGTTGCCGACCGATGTAATTCGTGAAATAGGCATTGACGTGTAGCTTAGGACCAAACTAGACGAAAGCCGTTGTCAAAATGAATTTTTGTGGAACCAAAAATTTGTTTGCTTGGGGGACGTATGGGGGTGTTTTTTTCAGATTATATAGCAAACCTCCTGGGGGGTAATCTTGACCACTGTCGTTGAGTGACCAATAGATATTACTCCTCAATACCTTTCCAACGAGTGCTCAACCATCAAAATCGGTCGACCCGTTCAAAAGTTGTGTACGTTTTCCCAGAAAGGGGGGTGTCCCCCTGAAAATAGCGTTGGTATGTGTGTATGTGTGTTTGTGACTTTGTACCTTCTCTCGATTTCTGTGATGTATAACATTATTTTTAGGGAATGTGAGGGGCAGTTCAAAACCGTCGAGAACGGGCGAATTTCTTTACATATAAGAAAATAAGCAGGGGGAGAGTGTCGAGGAGTCGATTTTTTCAAAATTCCATAACTCCGCTAATACACAAGGTAGAAAATCGGCAGATACCGCAAATGAAAGGTATTGAGCTAGCTTTAAATATGTCCTTAGTATGAAAGAAATCTGTAATCAGGTTTGGTCACCACATCGAAAAAACTGAAAAATCGAAAATCGATTTTTTTGGTTTTTCGTCATTTTGACACCCGTACCCATTACCATAGGTTCTGACACTGCCGAATTAAGGGGGGGTCATGGCCGAAAATGCGACAGGGGTCCCAAAAAAAATCGATTCTATCTAGTGTAAGAAAAAGGGGTTTTTGGTTCCACTCAAATCAAAAAGGGCTACTTGTGCGTGGAATTTAAAAGTCCATTCTATCTAGTGTAAAGTCGTTTCAAAACCCATTCTATCTAGTGTAAGCTGGGTCTCAGAAAAGTTGAGGACCTAAAAAAAAAAAGGTCCTCAACTCCGAAAATTCATAGAGGGTCCACGAATTCACAGGGGGTCCGAAAAGTTAAGGGGGGGGTCATCTGAGACCTTGGAGGCTATGTCAGAACCTATGCCCATTACCGTTAATTCTGAAAAATTACACTTTGGTAGTACACCTCAATACCTATGTAACGAGGGCTCAACCATCAAACTCGGGTCAACCGTTCCTAAGTTATGGAAGTTGGAATTTCACTCATCATTTTTCCCAAAAATTCAGTTTTGGCTATATGTGTCAGAGTTGACAGGTTGACACTATCAATCATGCCAGTAATGTTTTGGCGACCGTGGTAATTCTCGATGGACCATGATGGACCATGATGACAACTTTCGGAGATGGAATTTTCGAAGTTTTATTTTTCGAACATGGAATTTTCGAAGTTTTAATTTTCGAACATTTAATTTTCGAAGATGGAATTTTTCGAAGATTGAATATTCAACAAACCCAAAAGAGTCTCTTAGATTTTCGTATCATTTGACAGATTTACTTGACATGTGACAAATGCACTAAATATGTCGTAAAGTACTGTATCACCAACTAATCTAAGTATCGCTCCAGATGTTTAGAAAACAATTCTGGCAGGGCTTTTTTCAAATGTTGCATTTTTTAATCTCAAATGCATCATTTGAAAAAAGCCGTGCTAAATTTTTTTTTATATATCTACAACGATACTTAAATAGCCATCTATTGGTTGGTGTTGGCGATATTGTACTTTGCTACATATTAAGTGCATTTGTCACACGTCAAGTACATCTGTCAAATGATACGAATGTTTCTTCCTTAACTGAAGAGATTCTTTCAAAATTTAATTGTTGGCTCATTTTGTCATATCTTCGCCGTGTTTACGTCAAAGGTACTCAAAATTTACACTTCGGTCGATGGAGTTGAACAGAATTTGATGATATATCTCAAAAAGTTGTTATTTTTAAGTGTTTTTTACAAATAAACCTTACAAAACTACTGATATAAGATGAAAAACCTCTGAACGAGGTATAAACAGAGTGGCACACTAGTAGATCCTGCCCACAAAATGACTGATATAAAATTTTACGTGGCGCTTGAGAAAATATATTGTAGTTCCACAGTCCTCAAATCATTCAACAATTTGTCCATGCCATATTACAATGAATGTGAACTAGAGTGCGCCAGTGCGAGTCCTGAACGTTTTCACTTTCATTATCTTTGAGTAACACTAGCTATAATCAAAACTGGAATACAACTGATTTACAACCGCATTTTTGATTGCAGGCTCACCGTGAATGTGTAAATCGTAGCCTAACTTTAATCGAATTGATAAGAAAACGCCTCGCTCGCACTGGCGCACTCTAGTTCACATTCATTGTACAAACGTGTTTTTTTTACGTCTCTTTAACAATTATTTTTATTTCATTGTTTTAAATATTAATATGAGACTTGTGATAATTATTTTAATCTCTTTATAAAGATTAGAATCTGTTTTGTACCAAAATTGTGAAGTTTACGTGTTCTACATAAAATTAGCAAATGTTTTTATGAAAGAATTGTTCAATTTTGTTCACCTCTTGTTGTTAGTGTAATTTAACCTAACATGTGTGATAGCTGTATGAAGCGATGAAATGCTATTGTTTTGACTTGAATGAATCCAATTTTGTGCAATAAATCCTATCATTCACAATTTAACTAGAATAATAATTGATCTGTGATAATCATTTATTTGACTTTGATAGACATTGGGTTCTAATAAACAAATCGTGATGCGTGCTCTTATATTGTTGATATTTTCATTCACTCAACGCAGTGGCAATTCCACGTAACAAATTGGGGGGGTCATGGCCGAAAATGTGACAGGGGTCCCAAAAAAAATCGATTCTATCTAGTGTAAGAAAAAGGGGTTTTTGATTCCACTCAAATCAAAAAGGGCTACTTGTGCGTGGAATTTCAAAGTCCATTCTATCTAGTGTAAGCTGGGTCTCCGAAAAGTTGAGGACCTAAAAAAAAAGGGTCCTCAACTCCGAAAATTCATAGAGGGTCCACGAATTCACAGGGGTCCGAAAAGTTAAGGGGGGGGTCATCTGAGACCTTTGAGGCTATGTCAGAACCTATGAATGATGGCATTTCCAATGACAATGTGGTAAGTGAACGAATGGACGTAGAAGATTCGGCAATCCCAGGGGAAGCTGCCCCGAATACCATTCCGTTTCAATTGCCACTTTCACAATCAGTATATCAGGACGACCGGAATCATGTTAATTCAAACAAACGTTGCAAAATTCATACTAAGAATGGTTTGGATGGTACCGATGGGACTATTTCCATGCCACCTCAACCCTCAGGGGGCTTAACTGATATGATTTTTTCCCCAAAATCAATCACAACACCATCAACAACTAACCCCAATGAACTCTTGCTCACGTAGGGGAGACAGGGGTGGCTATACCATTTTCAACTGGTACTAGTGTTGTGATTAGTAAGTTGGATCGCTCTCTTCACATCACTCCATTGTTCAGAATTGAATCAATGTTTAGAATCATATCACCTTTGAAAATTCTATCAAATTCTTTTACTCAGTTTTCTGAATAAAATCGTCACTTACAAAAACGAATTCATAGCATTCAGTCATTTTACGAATCAACTATTTACCGATTCACCATTCAACGTTAATACTCAAGAATCGGATGTTGAAGCGTTTCTATTGAAAAATGAAAGCACTAAAATGTATGCTAATCGAATTCAAGTCACGAAACTGGTTCGCCCAAACCAAAACTATTCTCGTTTGACATTCGTTTCATTCAAACTGACAATGCCCTTGCAATATTTCAACCTTGTCGCTGATTCCTCCATATGGCCCAATGGTGTCATTGCTAGCGAATATGTGCCAAAAAAGCGAACAAATAATTTGAAACAAGATCGAAATGGCACAAAAAAAACAGCAAATGGTGTTTTTAACCCTTTCGCGGTGCGACCAAATTCTCCAAAGCGATCATTGACAAAAAATCGATCAGAGATAAATTTTTGCAACAAAATCGAGCGAAACCAGGGGCCTG
>CM059999.1:31146281-31283704 GCA_030463065.1 Aphidoletes aphidimyza
CACCTCTGGCGAAGAAACGCTGTATGGTGCAGACCATTAACATTAACATATTTTTGGCACTATTGGTTCGAACAAATGATGTTGCTGTGTATCAATTGTTGATATAAATCGCACGATATCTGCAGCAACCTCAGATGAGATTTCTATTTTGTCTTGGCAGGCTTTGTTGGAGATATCTGTTTCAATTAGACACAATTGGTTGTCCGGATTTTCGATTGGCATAGTGGCTGTCACAAAAGAAGATGTCACATTGATTCGATGATCATCTAAGCTATCCAAAATGGTATGCATTACGTTCCGTTAGCCTGCGATTTGATGAATAGCATTGCTAGAATAGAGTCTTACCTGAAAGAATAAGTGTTTTAGAATGAAATCATATGCAAATTCAAAAAATTTCCATTCAAATGTCTCACAATACTTTGCAACAATCTACCAAGAGGTGAGATCTGTATTTGATCGATACTGTCGCTATTTTGGGAATCAGCACCGCTGGAATTGCGCTCCTCCTATGAAAATCAAATGGCTCACATTATATCAAGTTGAAAATAATAGAAATTCAAATCATCTTACAGTATACTGTATTGTGATCTGCATCTGATCGTCCGTATTTTGAATGACAGCACGAATGGAACGTCTTTCAGAATTATTTCCTGCAATTGCATTTGGCCTTGACAAAATTGTCTTCATCAATACGTTCTGTGACGTTTTCGGCACAATTGGTTCGAATAAATGACATTGCTGTGTATCAATTGTTGATATAAATCGCACGATATCTACAGCTACCTCAGATGAGATTTCTATTTTGTGTTGCCAGGCTTTGTTGGAACTATCTGATTCAATTAGACACAATTGATTGTCCAGATTTTCGGTTGGCATAGTGGCTGTCACAAGAGTAGGCAAAATGGCACCAACACTGGTTGGTAGGACCAAATTTACATCACCTGAGTCCAAAACAATTAGTTTGATTTGCTTCAAATCAATCTGTTTCGGAAGGTTTGGTGTTAAGCGAAGTCCTTCCAAAGCCGTCTGTCGATAGTCACTTTTGATCGATACAGCTGCGAGATTCTCGACATTTTGAACAACGGCTGAAGTGATTTTTGTCCTGTGAAAAATATATTTATTTTGAGGATGTTCAATGATGTTTTTTAAATTCAATATTATTAACCGTTTGGCACTTGAGTAAAAGTGTTGAGAAGACGGCACGCTGCCCGTTTGCGAATGTTAATGTAAGCGTTTTCAATATCACACATGATTTTCTCCGGATCTCTTTCGAGCAACTCCTTAACCGAAACTGAAAGGAAATAGATGTGAATGAAATATCTCAATGATCATTTGCTTTTTCAATCGACATAAAATTCAGTTTGTTTATATTTACTTGTGAATCCAATATTTGGGATGACGATTTTTCCGTAAATGCTTATCAATACCGTTGAGTTAAACAAATAGCAACTTTGTTTTTGTGCAGCAACTGTTGATAAGAACTGCATGGCATTCGATGCCACCTAATAAAAGATGGGATCCAAAATAGTATTCTCTTAAAATGCTTTGATATAAGATTATATAGATCCCACTTACTAGATCATACTTATTATGCTGATTGATTCTGATCAGCAATTCCAAAACATCATCTAGAAACTGGACCAAATATTTTCCAAAATGGATATCATATTTGTTTTGGCAGAGTGTCAAATTTTGACAAATCTGAGCGCACAAATGCTCTAAAACCCCAGCGTTTCCGTTGCTCTGCTGAAAAAAAAATTAATAAAAGAAGGTGTTTCGAGAAAAACTGGTTTCAACCAAAGTCTTACGTGTAAACAGGTAACATCAGCCGTGAGTAAATGATGAAAAACTGCCATCCAGATTTCGATGCTATCTTCAAACCATTGTGACAGATGTTGTGCGTTAAGTGAAAAGAATATCTTAGCAATGAGAAGAAATGAGTTGTACAAAATATGCACAACAGGCCCGTTGTTGTTGCAAATGTTTGCCAATTTCATCATGTTTTGCGTTACTTCAGTAAATGGCTCAGCAAATTTCTTCAGAACAAATTGCATTTCGTTCCACAATTTACGTGAACCTTTGCGACGATAACGTTTAAATATAGAATGTGCTACTTGTAGCACCACATTCACAATGCGAATATCATCACAATATAATAGTTTAACCATTTCATCCAACAATTGTGACCATTTTTCGAGGAATTCATACTGAACAATCAATAATATTGTCTCGACAACTTGTCACTGGCAAAACAAAATTTAAAAAATGACAGAAAATGGCAATTTTTCCTCAATTTATTCCATTTCATAATCATCATCAAGATCCAAGTCGGAATCGCAATTTTTGCAAGTGAAGTAGCTCGCCGTCATGTTTGCGCGGCTCAAATAATGTGGCCGCTTGCATTCATTGCATTCGATGGAGTTTGCAACGGTCAGTTTCCTTGGAAACCATCAACAATACATCATCATACTGAAGAAATATCATCAAAACTGTCCTTTATTTTTTTCAAATGGCTCTGTGAAGTGGCAAGTACGATGCCATTAACTCGAGCAGTAGACCGAATGCCTCCACCTTCCAAGAAACATATTTTTATGGCATTGAGCAGCGCATTGAAATCAATTTTCGCTACGGAATTTTGTTCGATATTTTTTTGGGGGCGACATGGCTGAAAACAAAAAGAAACGAATGAAAACATCAATTGAACGAAATAAAAATACTTTATTTTGACACTAACGATGATATTTGACCATAAAAATGTCAAATATAAACTTTATTTGGAAAAAACCGGGTGACCCGTATGTGGTGCTATGCTCTGACCCGTATGTGGTGCGGCCGCCATTTTTTTGTGTGATAATAAAAAAAAAATTGTCCATATAATGGCTTGAATCGATATTCCATTACAAAATATACTTCAAATGCTACAAATATATGCACTCAACTCACCTTTTTTAGTTGATTCACTACACAAAATGATTGTTCAAAAAAAACGAGAAAAAGTTTTTTCGAGATTTTTTTTACACGATGTCTGGAGCTAACACAAGCAATGCGACTATTCACTTCGTTGTTTTACCAAAAACTGCGTAATGTCAAATGAGAAGCTTGACACTTGTCAAATCGGCCATATTGTTATTGCCAGAAAAAAAAACTGGGGTGACCCGCATGTGGTACATCTATAGTACATCTATGGTATACCTTATTCGTTTATATGCTCACAATATTAATTTTAATTTCACATTTGCATCAAATTGATGCGAATGATGGATGCGGGTGAACTAATTTTTTTTACTTACAATTCTTTCAGGTGGGTAAGTCCTTCAAGCCCATCGTTATGAATGAATCTGATTCTGTTACTGTCGAGATTACTGTTAAAAGAAGCAAACAAGACAGACGTTGAATTCACAAAGAAAATAAATTGAATTGCATTTTTTGATAAATTGAATTGACTTCTCCGCATTGATACTAAATTTGATTTACTCTTAAACAAATAAAATCATTGACTAATCTGAAAAATCGTCGTTATCGAAATTTGAAGTAAAGGAAGCGAAATGTTAATTTGCTGTGAGCCAAAATAACACAACAGGAAATTAACATTTCGCGTCCTTTACTCTAAACAGACACACATAAGACATAAATAGTTTGAAATGAACACCAAAACAAATAAATTGAATTACATTCGTAATCCTGACTTTTCCACATTGATGTGGAATTGGATTTTTCTATTGAACAATTTCATTCATCGACCAGTCAGGAGAGAAAGTATTGGTTCTGCCATGAAAACGGGCAAAATGTTCTTTTTTATGCAAAGTACTCTATTTAGGCACGGACTTCAGTGCACGTCGCCATGAAATTGCTACTGCAATATGTCCAAATTTTAACAAAATAAGGTAAATTTGCCATCTTCACTTTGCGATTTGAGACTTCTTTCTTGAGGTATATTCATATAACAATTTGATTTTCGTATTTCATGATTTTTCGGCATGAAGATACATTTTGTGCATTGTTTGAATATATAAAACGTCAAGCGGACTTGAATACCTTTCAAATGTGTCAATGTGAAAATCAGTTTTTGTGTAAAAATCTACTGAAAACCCGACTCACGTGCACTTGAATGCACATATCTCTGGAACGGCTAGACCAATATGGCTCAAGTTCAATAGGAAGCATCCGGTAATAATTCTGAACAAATATGCTTTTGTCACTTTGGGATTTGAGACTCGGTTCGAGTGTTATCGTGTTATCGCACATACAACGACAACGACGACGACGCCATTTTGCACCGGAGGTACCAGAACCGAGTATCCAAATCATAAAAGTGCAAATCAAGATTTGTTCCCATGGTGAACTGAGACTCTGGTCAAAATTTGAGCCCGATCGGAGTTCATTTACTCAAGCAATAGGCGTAGGAAAGCTCTATAGTACACTTCAATACGAACATTGTTTGTACTGGGTGAAGTCTGTAAGTTAATTCCTCTCGCGGCGCTGTCAATTTGAAATTTGGCTGTTTTAGGGCTGATTTTCATAAAAATTCACTACTTATACAATTTGAAATTTTTTATTAGCCAAACCGGAAAAGTGCCCAAAAAATGTCGTCGAATTGTCGATTACCGTAAAATGTCATCGAACATGTTCAAACAACATCAGTTCGTCTCATAGAATTGATATAGAGCCATAATATGATCTAGTATGGTCGCCAAATGAAGAATTCCTTACCTAATTCCTCGAAAACGGCCAAAAATGCTCATTTTATGAAAATCACGGAGAACGGCAGTTCTCCAAGTGGCGCACCAAAAAATACACTTTTGAGTGCAACATCAATATACGCGAATTTTTGGACTATGTGTTGCCGACCGATGTAATTCGTGAAATAGGCATTGACGTGTAGCTTAGGACCAAACTAGACGAAAGCCGTTGTCAAAATGAATTTTTGTGGAACCAAAAATTTGTTTGCTTGGGGGACGTATGGGGGTGTTTTTTTCAGATTATATAGCAAACCTCCTGGGGGGTAATCTTGACCACTGTCGTTGAGTGACCAATAGATATTACTCCTCAATACCTTTCCAACGAGTGCTCAACCATCAAAATCGGTCGACCCGTTCAAAAGTTGTGTACGTTTTCCCAGAAAGGGGGGTGTCCCCCTGAAAATAGCGTTGGTATGTGTGTATGTGTGTTTGTGACTTTGTACCTTCTCTCGATTTCTGTGATGTATAACATTATTTTTAGGGAATGTGAGGGGCAGTTCAAAACCGTCGAGAACGGGCGAATTTCTTTACATATAAGAAAATAAGCAGGGGGAGAGTGTCGAGGAGTCGATTTTTTCAAAATTCCATAACTCCGCTAATACACAAGGTAGAAAATCGGCAGATACCGCAAATGAAAGGTATTGAGCTAGCTTTAAATATGTTTTAGTATGAAAGAAATCTGTAATCAGGTTTGGTCACCACATCGAAAAAACTGAAAAATCGAAAATCGATTTTTTTGGTTTTTCGTCATTTTGACACCCGTACCCATTACCATAGGTTCTGACACTGCCGAATTAAGGGGGGGTCATGGCCGAAAATGCGACAGGGGTCCCAAAAAAAATCGATTCTATCTAGTGTAAGAAAAAGGGGTTTTTGGTTCCACTCAAATCAAAAAGGGCTACTTGTGCGTGGAATTTAAAAGTCCATTCTATCTAGTGTAAAGTCGTTTCAAAACCCATTCTATCTAGTGTAAGCTGGGTCTCAGAAAAGTTGAGGACCTAAAAAAAAAAAGGTCCTCAACTCCGAAAATTCATAGAGGGTCCACGAATTCACAGGGGGTCCGAAAAGTTAAGGGGGGGGTCATCTGAGACCTTGGAGGCTATGTCAGAACCTATGCCCATTACCGTAAATTCTGAAAAATTACACTTTGGTAGTATATCTCAATACCTATGTAACGAGGGCTCAACCATCAAACTCGGGTCAACCGTTCCTAAGTTATGGAAGTTGGAATTTCACTCATCATTTTTCCCAAAAATTCAGTTTTGGCTATATGTGTCAGAGTTGACAGGTTGACACTATCAATCATGCCAGTAATGTTTTGGCGACCGTGGTAATTCTCGATGGACCATGATGGACCATGATGACAACTTTCGGAGATGGAATTTTCGAAGTTTTATTTTTCGAACATGGAATTTTCGAAGTTTTAATTTTCGAACATTTAATTTTCGAAGATGGAATTTTTCGAAGATTGAATATTCAACAAACCCAAAAGAGTCTCTTAGATTTTCGTATCATTTGACAGATTTACTTGACATGTGACAAATGCACTAAATATGTCGTAAAGTACTGTATCACCAACTAATCTAAGTATCGCTCCAGATGTTTAGAAAACAATTCTGGCAGGGCTTTTTTCAAATGTTGCATTTTTTAATCTCAAATGCATCATTTGAAAAAAGCCGTGCTAAATTTTTTTTTATATATCTACAACGATACTTAAATAGCCATCTATTGGTTGGTGTTGGCGATATTGTACTTTGCTACATATTAAGTGCATTTGTCACACGTCAAGTACATCTGTCAAATGATACGAATGTTTCTTCCTTAACTGAAGAGATTCTTTCAAAATTTAATTGTTGGCTCATTTTGTCATATCTTCGCCGTGTTTACGTCAAAGGTACTCAAAATTTACACTTCGGTCGATGGAGTTGAACAGAATTTGATGATATATCTCAAAAAGTTGTTATTTTTAAGTGTTTTTTACAAATAAACCTTACAAAACTACTGATATAAGATGAAAAACCTCTGAACGAGGTATAAACAGAGTGGCACACTAGTAGATCCTGCCCACAAAATGACTGATATAAAATTTTACGTGGCGCTTGAGAAAATATATTGTAGTTCCACAGTCCTCAAATCATTCAACAATTTGTCCATGCCATATTACAATGAATGTGAACTAGAGTGCGCCAGTGCGAGTCCTGAACGTTTTCACTTTCATTATCTTTGAGTAACACTAGCTATAATCAAAACTGGAATACAACTGATTTACAACCGCATTTTTGATTGCAGGCTCACCGTGAATGTGTAAATCGTAGCCTAACTTTAATCGAATTGATAAGAAAACGCCTCGCTCGCACTGGCGCACTCTAGTTCACATTCATTGTACAAACGTCAACACTTGTGTTTTTTTTACGTCTCTTTAACAATTATTTTTATTTCATTGTTTTAAATATTAATATGAGACTTGTGATAATTATTTTAATCTCTTTATAAAGATTAGAATCTGTTTTGTACCAAAATTGTGAAGTTTACGTGTTCTACATAAAATTAGCAAATGTTTTTATGAAAGAATTGTTCAATTTTGTTCACCTCTTGTTGTTAGTGTAATTTAACCTAACATGTGTGATAGCTGTATGAAGCGATGAAATGCTATTGTTTTGACTTGAATGAATCCAATTTTGTGCAATAAATCCTATCATTCACAATTTAACTAGAATAATAATTGATCTGTGATAATCATTTATTTGACTTTGATAGACATTGGGTTCTAATAAACAAATCGTGATGCGTGCTCTTATATTGTTGATATTTTCATTCACTCAACGCAGTGGCAATTCCATGTAACAAATTGGGGGGGTCATGGCCGAAAATGTGACAGGGGTCCCAAAAAAAATCGATTCTATCTAGTGTAAGAAAAAGGGGTTTTTGATTCCACTCAAATCAAAAAGGGCTACTTGTGCGTGGAATTTCAAAGTCCATTCTATCTAGTGTAAGCTGGGTCTCCGAAAAGTTGAGGACCTAAAAAAAAAGGGTCCTCAACTCCGAAAATTCATAGAGGGTCCACGAATTCACAGGGGTCCGAAAAGTTAAGGGGGGGGTCATCTGAGACCTTTGAGGCTATGTCAGAACCTATGAATGATGGCATTTCCAATGACAATGTGGTAAGTGAACGAATGGACGTAGAAGATTCGGCAATCCCAGGGGAAGCTGCCCCGAATACCATTCCGTTTCAATTGCCACTTTCACAATCAGTATATCAGGACGACCGGAATCATGTTAATTCAAACAAACGTTGCAAAATTCATACTAAGAATGGTTTGGATGGTACCGATGGGACTATTTCCATGCCACCTCAACCCTCAGGGGGCTTAACTGATATGATTTTTTCCCCAAAATCAATCACAACACCATCAACAACTAACCCCAATGAACTCTTGCTCACGTAGGGGAGACAGGGGTGGCTAAACCATTTTCAACTGGTACTAGTGTTGTGATTAGTAAGTTGGATCGCTCTCTTCACATCACTCCATTGTTCAGAATTGAATCAATGTTTAGAATCATATCACCTTTGAAAATTCTATCAAATTCTTTTACTCAGTTTTCTGAATAAAATCGTCACTTACAAAAACGAATTCATAGCATTCAGTCATTTTACGAATCAACTATTTACCGATTCACCATTCAACGTTAATACTCAAGAATCGGATGTTGAAGCGTTTCTATTGAAAAATGAAAGCACCAAAATGTATGCTAATCGAATTCAAGTCACGAAATTGGTTCGCCCAAACCAAAACTATTCTCGTTTGACATTCGTTTCATTCAAACTGACAATGCCCTTGCAATATTTCAACCTTGTCGCTGATTCCTCCATATGGCCCAATGGTGTCATTGCTAGCGAATATGTGCCAAAAAAGCGAACAAATAATTTGAAACAAGATGGAAATGGCACAAAAAAAACAGCAAATGGTGTTTTTAACCCTTTCGCGGTGCGACCAAATTCTACAAAGCGATCATTGACAAAAAATCGATCTGAGATAAATTCCTGCAACAAAAACGAACGAAACCAGGGTGAAAATAACAACAACGGTCGCAAAACCAAAAATTTCAAAAACAACAAGCGTAAAAATCATTCAAAAAACGAGTGGTTCAGTCAACGTGCTGGCCAAAAAAGGCCACAACAAAGCTCGGTCAATGTGGCCAACCAACTGCATCGCCGATACAGCCAGTCACTGCAACAACTGCATATGCAGCAACGATTGGCACTTTTGATGCAAAATCCACTTGCATCTCTCATGATGTAAAATTGGGCTATCACACAAACACAAACCAGAACGACGAGACGGAAATTACCGTCTATTACCAGAATGTGCGCAGTCTGAACAACAAGCAAAAAACATTTCATCGCTCATCTTCCTCGCTTGACTACAGCATCATCATACTGACAGAAACCTGGCTCCATGACGGTCACTACGATGCTGAATTTTTTGACGACACCTACGATGTTTATCGTAGGGATAGATCCAAACAACGAGGAGGAGGAGTCTTGATAGCGATGAATAATGAAATCTTCACCAGCGAGCGAATTGTCATCCCGGGAGCTGACAAACTGGAATACGTATGTATAAAAGCTCGCACTACCGATCCTGGTTTCATTTGAATGGCATGCGGCACATCGCAGCGCCAACACTGAACCGAAGCGCCAGTTCATTTTTAAAAAGGGCAACTATCACGAAATGAATCGCCATTTGGGTGCTATTAATTTTGAAGCGCTTTTTTCAAACAAATCACTGGCTGAAAAAGTGGAAATATTGCATGCCCATGGTTAAACAAGCACCTACAAGCGTTGAAAAACAAAAAAGTTAAGGAATGGAAGAGATACAAGAGGACGGGCTATGTTGATCGACTGAAGTCCTCGCTTAGGCATCGTCTAGCATCATTTTGGACATTTGTGCAGTCTAAAAAAACCACCGACCATAAGCCGAAAACACTTCATTTCAACAATGTCAAAACTTCAGATGAGAAGTCACAATCGAATATGTTTGCTGAATTCTTCAGCAGCAACTATGATCTAGTTAAAACTAAAACTCCAAATCCGTCAACTCAAGAATCACCAACGCAATCAAACTCAAGTTGCTTCCATCTTGAAGCTCAATTTGTTCCTGAAGAGCTAGCCAATGAATCTCTAGCTCTTAGCATTTTTCCGGATCAATGGAAGCGATCCAGTGTCACACCGATTTTTAAGAAGGGTGCTAGATCGAATATCGAAAATTACAGATGCATCGCCAAACTGCAAACTATTGCAAAATTTTTCGAGCACCTTTTAAACGTCAAATTACTAGCACTAGTTCGCGACAAATTATCACCAAACCAACATGGGTTCCTGAAGCACAGATCAACATCGTCAAACTTGACCGAATTTGTGCATTATGCCCATGGGGGTTTGAATGAACATGCTCAAATTGACGTTCTGTATACTGATTTCAGCAAAGCATTTGACAAGGTTGATCATCAAATCCTTCAACAGAAGCTGATTAAATTCAACTTGCCTCAAAATTTGCTAAACTGGCTGCAATCATACTTGACAAACAGAACTCAATTTGTCAACTATGGGAAAAGTGAATCAACGGATTTCAACGTGACATCGGGAATACCTCAGGGAAGCCATCTTGGGCCAACGTTGTTCCTGCTATTCATAAATGACATAATCAAATACATGGAGGATGTAGTTGTTCTATTGTATGCTGATGATATCAAAATTACAAAAATCATTAGAAAACCGGAAGACAGCGCCTCGCTTCAACTTGCAATTGATAAACTCAGAGAGTGGTGTGACAAGAACTCGCTTCATTAAAAACTTGACAAATGTGTTGTGCTAACAATACACAGGCTAAGGGAGCCCACTATGACCACTTACATATATGGCAACCACATTTTCAAACGAGTTGATGAACACAGAGATTTGGGTGTGCTCATTGATAGCAAACTCACTTTCAATCAACACATTGAAGTCATCACTGCAAAAGCGACTGCGGCTCTGGGGTTTGTTAAAAGGTTTTGTTATGACATCCCTGATACACAAACCTTGAAAGCGCTTTATTATGCGCTGGTACAGTCTCTCCTCGAATATTGCAGTATTGTATGGATGCCGCATGCTGAAGTACACATTAATAAAATAGAGAGAGTGCTGAAGCAGTTCACTATGTTTGCTCTGAAAGAGTATCCATCTCCAGCTAATGGCTTCCACATCTCATCATATGTGGAGCGATTGGAGAAACTGCAGATGCATCCACTTCAGCGCAGACGAGTAAACGTGGCAATTACGACTCTGTACGACATTCTGAACGGTCATTGGAACTGCCCATCGGTTCGAGCAGACATCGAGGTTAACCCCAATGAACGTAATCTTCGTCGGACAGAGTACATACGAATTACTGACAAAAAGATAAGAGTAACCCCTGCAGCACCACTTGCCCAAATGTGCAAATATGCGAACTCAGTGTCGGAGAATTTCAAAAATACCAGCGGTCGCTCAAACTTCATCACATCTGTGCGTAAAATACCGAACGAAGTATTCGAGACTCCGGCTCTCGTATAGGATCTTTGGCGGACCTTTTATCGCAACTTCCCAAAATATGCTCTACATGAGCACCTCCCAGGTAACTCAATTTGCACAGTATATGTTCTCGCGGGGGAGATAGCAGGCTCTTCACTAATCTTAAACACTTTCCTCACATGCGAACGAGTGGTAAACACAACTGGAAGCGGTATAGACCAAAACAAGATGGCTAATCAGTCGATGCTGACGGGATACCGGTACCTGTCTAAGATCCATGCTTAGACCGCTCACTCTTTGTCATCCCCTTACGTCGTTTGACTTGGACGGCGAACAGTAGCCCGTATTCTGACAAAAAATGGTGTGTGCAGGTGCACCCTCACCCCGGTGCACTTGTAATTTTTTTTGCCTGAATGCCAGAGTGAACTGTACATCGTGACCGATCTGATCTGGACTGCTCGGGAATTTTTCTTGTACTTTCTTTTTATCAATGCCTTGCCTGATGACATCGAAAAACGAAAGTACAATTCCAGGTTGTCGCATTTTATTCATGATAATTTAAAAAGCTTAAGATTTGTTGTTTGTCGATAGTAACCCGGGACTCCGTAGAAGCATGGACTTGCCGGTGTGTGCGCGGGACTCGGGGGATGCAAACTTATCCCCTACGAAGTATGGCACACCCCGTCATCAGTCAAACTCTAATGATGTGGTTTTAGTGGGGTTTTCCACGACACAAATTGTCCTCACACACGAAAAATTAATCATGGGATGACTAATTTCAAACAATTCAAGATGACCAAGTCACGTATTGTGATAGTGTTTTCCAATATTTAACTCAAGCTGTGATATATCTTTAATAAGATGAAAAACCTCTGAACGAGGTATAAACAGAGTGGCGCACTAGTAGATCCTGCCCACAAAATGACTGATATAAAATTGTATGTGGCGCTTGTGAAAATATATTGTCGTTCCACAGTCCTCAAATCATTCAACAATTTGTCCATGCCATATTACAATGAATGTGAACTAGAGTGCGCCAGTGCGTGCGAGGCATTTTCCTACTCAATAGAAAAAAGTAGTAAATTTTTTTTCCTCCATAGGTCTAAAATCAACACTTTGTCCTTCTGGAGGACAAAATGCATGATTTTTGTCTCCATGGAAGAATAAACACAATATTCAACATCTGGGTACAGACGTTGATATACAAACATTATGAACCATTGTCAAAAATGGAATTTCATCCTCCCCACGTCTAGTTTGGCCCTAAGCTACACGCCAATGCCTATTTCACGAATTACATTGGTCGGCAACACATAGTCCAAAAATTCGCGTATATATAGTGTTGCACTCAAAAGTGTATTTTTTGGTGCGCCACTGGGAGAACTGCCGTTCTCCGTGAAAAATAAGTTTAATTAAGGCATTAGTGATATGCATAAACTAATCACCCATTTGGTTCGCTGAGAAATTTGTAGAAACCGTTTGAAGTGTATATGATATAAGATGAAAAACCTCTGAACGAGGTATAAACAGAGTGGCGCACTAATAGATCCTGCCCACAAAATGACTGATATAAAATTTTACGTGACGCTTGTGAAAATATATTGTCGTCTACAGTCCTCAAATAATTCAACAATTTGTCCATGCCATATTACAATGAATGTGAACTAGAGTGCGCCAGTGCGAGTCCCGAACGTTTTCACTTTCATTATCTTTGAATAACACTGGCTATAATCAAAACTAAAATACAAATGATTTACAACCGAATTTTGGATTGCAGGCTCGGTAAACGCCTCGCTCGCACTGGCGCACTCTATTTCACATGTTCGAAAATTACATGTTCGAAAATTACATGTTCGAAAATTCCGTCTTCGAAATTAAAACTTCGAAAATTCCATCTTCGAAAATTGCCATCATGGTCGACCATGGTCCATTGAGGTCTAACACGGTCGCCAAAACATTACCGGCATGATTTGATAGTGTCAACCTGTCAACTCTGACACACATATAGCCAAAACCCAATTTTTGCGAAAAATGATGAATGAAATTCCAACTTCCATAAATTAGGAACGGTTGACCTGAGTTTGATATTTGAGCCCTCGTTGGATAGGTATTGAGGTGTACTACCAAAGTGTAATTTTTCAGAATTTACGGTAATGGGTACGGGGGTTAAAATGACGAAAAACCAAAAAAATCGATTTTCGATTTTTCAGTTTTTTCGATGTGGTGACCAAACCTGATTACAGATTTCTTCCATACTGAGAACATATTTAAAGCTTAGCTCAATACCTTTCATTTGCGGTATCTGAATTAAAATTTGGATTTTCTATGTTGTGTATTAGCGGAGTTATGGAATTTTGAAAAAAATCGACACCCTGACAATCTCCCCCTTCTTAATTTCTTATGAGTAAGGGAATTCGGCCATTTTCGACGGTTTTGAACTGCCCCCCAGACCCCCTAAAATTAATGTCATACATCACAGAGATCGAGAGAAGGTACGTCACACACACACACACACACACACACACACACACACACACACACACACATACCAACGCTATTTTCAGGGGAAACCCCCCTCTCTAGGAAAACGTACACAACTTTTGAACGGGTAAACCGATTTTGATGGTTGAGCACTCGCTGGAAAGGTATTGAAGAGTACTATCGATTGGTCACTCAACGACAGTGGTCAAGATTACCCCCTAGGAGGTATGCTATATAATCTGAAAAAAACACGCCTATACGTCCCCCAAGCAAAAAATTTTTTGGTTCCACAAAAATTCATTTTGACAACGGCTTTCGTCTAGTTTGGTCCTAAGCTACACGTCAATGCCTATTTCACGAATTACATCGGTCGGCAACACATAGTCCAAAAATTCGGGTATATTAGGGTGCATCGATTTCTTAAAAAAAGGTGTATCAAAATCGGCGTAGGGGCGCTCTATACTACACTTCAATACGAACATTTTTTGTACTGGGTGAAGTCTGTAAGTTAATTCCTCTCGCGGCGCTGTCAATTTGAAATTTTGCTGTTTTAAGGCCTTACTTGCTACTTCAGCGATTGCGATCGCGCTGCGATTTCACATATAAATACAATCGCGCCGCGATTCCTTATCCATATAATTTTTATAGGGCGATCGCGAGCGATTCCAATCGCTGAAGTAGCAAGTAAAGGCGTTAGGGCTGATTTTCATAAAAATTGACTCAAAATTTCCTTAGAAATGTCAATAAAACTCCATTTCTTCTCTCTATGTATGGTAAAAAAATGTTTTTCTGGATAAACTACGTCGAATATAATGATTTTTTATAGGTTATTTCACACTGCGATGACAAGGCTCACTTTGTAGGGTTTTTTTTAGATGTGAACACAGAACGAAAAGAGATGGAAATATACATCTGTATCTATCCGTCTCTCTCCAACATTCTCTGCCAGAAAAAAAACCCTTTAAAGTGAGCCTTGTCATCGCACTGTGGGTTATTTAAAACAATTTTAAATTTTTTATTAGCCAAACCGGAAAAGTGCCCAAAAACGGTAGTCGAATTGTCGATATACCATAATAAACATGTCGTAAAAATAATTTCAAATGTATTCTGATGTGACCAAAACTAATCAATTTGATGAGAACGATCGATTAAATGCCATAATAAGGCCAACAATTTAACCTAAGATTGTATTTTATTGGGCTAATCGTCAAATTTGAGCCATTTTCGACCAAATATGTTACAAACACCCATTTATCTATATTTTGCGCTATCAAATTCATTCAGTTTCTCCAGTAAAATTAATTTAGAGTTTAGCAAAATCATCAAACACTCGCTTGATTGTCACAAATCCCTTAGGTTTCTTAAAAATGGCCAAAAATCGCATATTTCCAATCAGTTCAATAGTATAAACAGGGTGTTTCAGAATTAAGTACAGGTATTTTTTCCACTGATTCTCGACATCAAGCCGAGAAATATATCCCATGAAACCCATGAGCGCAAATGAACCATTTTTTTTTTGCATTTTGAATTTTTTTTTTCCCGATAAGCAAGTGTTCACTTTTGAGGCTCTCCTGGCCATATTGTTTTTTCAAATTGCGTGGAACCGGTCAAAAAGTAAAAAAAATCATTTTTTTCGACACTTTGTCTATTTTCAGGTTCATTTACTTTGAATGGTCTTTTAACGAGATTCAATGAATGCATTCAGAATGTGTCATCCCTTAAGGATGACTTTGAAATTTTTTTGACAACTGGGGCTTCACGTAAGACTGAAATTGTACATTCTGACGTTACGGCAAGCGATAAGGGACAGATCTCACCTCAAATCAACGCGGAACAATTATTAAATGATGGCATTCCCAATGACAATGTGGTAAGTGAACGAATGGACTTTGAAGATTCGGCAATCTCAGAGGGAGCTGCCTCGAATACCATTCCGTCTCAATTGCCACTTTTGTTACGAGTGCTACCATACAAATATGCATAAGAATAGAAAGAGGCGAACAGCAATATCACGGTGTGAGAGAGCAATGCTGCTCTCCCCACTGTGACACATCTACAAAGCATAAATCAATCAGTAGTCTTACGCTAGCCACCGAACAGAGAACAATAAAATATTAAGAATAAACATACGAATAGTCTTTCATTTATATTACACTTTCTAGCTCTATAGCTCCCAAAACATGGTCCTTCGAATCGATTTGAGAAGCGAATCGAACAATTAATTTAAGTGTTTTACCAGTGATTGATAGTTTTCGGTTTTATTCTTTCGTGTGTATAAGTTTTGTTGGCTGTTCGGTCGGTACAGACTCAAAAGCAAAAAAAAAGAAGGCAAATTTTTTTTTTGTTTTCAATCAGCCAATGCAGGCGATTGAAGACCTTTGCGTTCAGCACGAAAAAGCATTTTTACAGATAAGAATTTAATCGAAATGAATCGCAAGCATTTATTCGTTTTATTTGAAGCATTTCAAATTTTTCCACGCGCTCCTTTAATGCAAATGGACGCGAGTCTCTTTCAATTTCAACCAAAGCATTGTATCCATGCATTACAACAGAGCCGAAAACGCACAGGCAGCAATGGTGAAATAAACAAAGAGAAATAATAACGAGCAAATAAACAGTGTTCGTTTCGAAATTCGGAGAATGCTCTCTTCAATGCAAAGCAAGTGCTGAGTGTCATAAGCAACGACACGGTCAAATATGCGCGATAGGCAAATCAATGCTGATTTGTTCAAAAAAAAAACAACAAACATGCTGTTGTTGTATTTTGTATTTGCTATATTCCGTGCATCGCGAACATATAAATGCGCACACAGCAAGTTAAAAAAAAAAAACAAACACACGTACAGTTTGATGTTGTTGAGATTTCTGCCGACGCACTGGCCGTTAAAGTCTGTACGGGGCAAATGTTTTGTTATGGAATAGGAAAGTGGCATGTCAAGTGGCAAATAAATCGGCTGCTTTAATGCTGAGGCAGTCGAAACAACACACAAACCAAAGCATTGATGGCATTTCATCAAAACAAAATTCAAATCGAATTTTGTCGTCGCATTTGTCGTGTGAAAATATTTTTGTCTCCAATTGTTTGTTTCGAGTCAAACGAATGCTTCGTTGAAAATCTCGATCAGAGCATACACTGTTGAAAAAATACAGCACCCAACAGTATCGAAAGTCGACATTCATTGTACACACAAGCGTACGGTACTTTGAACGCTCAAGCGAAAGATCGAACAAAGCAAAAAAAACACACTATGCTCTTCAACAGCATCGTGAGGCTGGAATAAAAACCACATTCTAAAAATAGAATGCGACCACGTGCTGGATCGGCACATTTCAATGTTGTAACGCTGCAACACAAACGAAAAAAAAAAAACGAAAAGTCACTCAAAGCAGAGTGCATGGGACAGAAATCACAATTAAAATTCGGCAACCCGAATTAAGAACGAACACGCCGTTCGATGAGTTCCTTTGAACGGTAAACGGCACACTTGTTGCGTGAGATGAAAGCACATTTTCATTCTACTCAGAGCAACCGTACAATACGCAAGTGAATTTATTCCCTTCCACCAGGTTCAATGTGAACCCTTTTGGCTAGCATTAAATCCAAGCAAAGTTAAAATCAATTAGAAAAATCGACGACAATTGTTTTACATATGCGATAAATTGTGCATTAAAATTTAAAAAAAAAACAAAAGTGAAAACAATTTGGTGTCAGCGTGCACATACATGCATTGTGTTTCTTTTTTTTCTAAGTGAAATATTTTCTTTTTCGAGATACGCTCATACATGCAAACAATTCGGCGACAAATAAAAGTGGTTTTCAAGTGAATGCACACTCACAATTAAAAAAGTGAACAAAGCAGTTCAGTTGAAGCGTTTCATTGCGAATGCACGCATTGAGAAAAAATATACCAAAAAAAAGCAAGCAAGCATTACACAAAAAGAAAACAATTCCCTCTTATCAAAGCAATTTGTAGTCATTTGTATTGCATTTGAATTGTGAATGCTCACAAACTCGAGAAGAAAAGAAACAGTCAAACAAGCGCTAGCAAATTTAGTCAAAGTGAGGGAAAGCAAGAAAAGAAAAGTGATGGAAGTATCCGAAAAGGAGATAAATGATGCAAAAGGTGCGCGCCAGTATTATCTGGACAAGATAATGGTGATTAAAAAATCGATTTTGGGTGAGGCCAACGAGTTCGAAAAATTGTCGGTACATGATTTGAACCGGCTCAAAGACCGTTTAGGTAGCTGCCAAGACAATTTCGACACCAAATGCATACAATTGAGCTGTGTCGACGCGAAATCAGGCACAGCCCAAGAAAATGACGAAATTGAGGCGCTATGTGCTCTGCTAGATAGCAAACTACGCAAAAGAATTTTTGAGCTAACGCAGCCAAAAATAGCACCGGTTCAGCCAAATGAACAAATTCATGCAACAAACGAAAAAGTTGGAGCCAAAATCGTTGAACCGGAAGAAACAATGCGTTTCACATACGGCGATTTCAGCGGCCATATGAACGAATGGCACACATTCGTCAAGCGCTTCAAAGCAGAGGTGCATGACAAAGCTGAATTCGATGACAAAAGAAAATATGCCATGCTAATGCAAGCATGCCATAGCCAAGCAAAAGTGGTTGTCTCCAATGCAGGAGAAACGTACGCTCAGGTATGGCAACACCTGAATAATATCTACGGTGAAGCATACAACCAAGTACATTTCTGCATAGATAAAGTACTTGAAACGCACCCGGTCCAATATCCGACAGCCGAAGCAATCAGTTATATTGCCAAGCGTGGCAGAAGATGCGTGGACATCATGGAAGAAGTCTTGTCAGGCGGAAATATTGAATTCTTCGTGACAATAATGATGGCAAGCAAACTAGACCCAGAGACAGCTAGAGCCTGGGAAAGACATCGGCTCACGCTGGCCGAATCATGGGCCAATGCAGGCGCAGCCACGGATGAGCCAAATGGTAGACATGCAAAGCAGCATATACCAGCCTGGGCAGATTTAGAAGCATTCCTGCAAAGCGAATTACAGGTGCACCAGAAGCTGCAAGTTCGGCAAGTTGCTCAAATGGCGACAGAAACACGAAACGCGCAAGCATTACCAAGCACTTCGAATGCACGAAGTACATCGGCACTTGCACAAGAAAATTTGTACAACCCACCTCCGATACGCCCACAACAAGCGTGGCAAGAGGAAAAACGAAACGCACCAGTTGATATGCAATGCAACTTGTGCGATTTAATCCATTTCCCATACAAATGCGACGTATTCAAGGGTTTCTCGTACGAAAAAAGATGGCGCTACGCGATCGACGAGAAATTATGCAAGCGTTGCATGAAGAAAGCCCATACTGGGTTATGCTCGAACAAAAAATGCAACGAGCCGTGCGATAAGTGCAGAAATTTCTGGAAAAAGAACTACTGGCACAACTCATCGTTGTGTCCAATGACAATGGCAGAGCTCAACGTGGAGCCAAGAAGCGAATCTCCAGAAGAGGACTGGGATCGAAACTAAAAAGCCTAACGATTTTCCTTTCATTTTTTTACAAAACTCAAAAAAAAAGCCGGTTCAATGCAGAGCCGAGCCGAGTAAAGCACTCAAAACATACCGAGTAACGCACTCGCAAATAAGAAAATAATTCAAAGCAATGCAATGTTTATGTACAAAGAAAATTAAGCATATTTCCCAAAGAATAAATAAACAAGCATAAAAAATAAAATAGAATCTTTTATTTGAAATAGCTTTGTAAGCAGTTGTTTTCTTAGATTTTCAGATGTTAAAACAGTGAAATGGCACTTGAATCTGTTCAAATTGAATCACCCTCGAGTGATGCATGCAAGCATGTTCTTTTTTTCTTATATTCAAAAAAAAAACCAGTAAGTATATTCCCGACCAAATCCAGGAGCTGAAACATCAATGCGAATGACAGCGACTGAGTTAGTCCCCTTCTCAATCATTCTTTCACTTTGAAAAAGGCAATCTCAACAGGCCAAGAATAAAAAAAAAAAAACAAAAAGAAGTCTTGTCTTGCAAACAAAGAAACGCATTTCAAAAATGTGTAGCACAATGCAGTGCTACGCAAAGTCCAAGCTGAGACGACATAACGGTAACAAAATGCTCAAATACTAATCATGTCTCAACATGCAGAGAGAAACGGAATATGATTTCATGTTTCATCACAGTAGCCATCGGCCAGTGCGAAATAAATCAATGCTGATTTAATGCACAGGCTCAAACTCTACACAATCACACTCTCTGTGAGATTCTCCAAAACGAACGGTGAGACAAAGAAGAGCACGAAAATACAAGATAACTTTCCTCTCATCAATGCATTGAGAGAACAATGAGTGCAAGAAAGAGACAAGCATAGAGATGGAATGAAAATCGCGCTGTGCACGCAGCAAAATGTGCGAAATTCGTTCTTTCTCGTCGCAGCTCTCAAAGCAATCAGTTCACTCTGACCCAGTGCTCATTTCTATCCGTTCTAAATCAAATAAGAGCTCGATAAGTAATTGAACAAAATAAAACGAATTTTTTCCTTTGTTGTTTTTAAAAAAAAATCAAACAATAATAGCATCATATCAAGTGCAAATCTAGAAGTAGATTTATTGTGTGAATTAACCATAAAGTTGCATTAAGCAGTGCACCGGTTAAACATGGCGCCGCCAAGAAAAAATTCAAAGACGGATGGTGCTTCTTTAACAGCACAATACAAAAACCAACTCAATTACTATACAAATCAATGCGAATATGTGATTAATCAAATTGAAGACGAACAGTTGCTCCAAAGCTGGACAAAAGGCGACATAAGCGAGCGCCAGAAAAAACTGAATCTATGGACAGCACATATGGAAACGGTCCACATTAATGCAATGTGTGACCTAGATCCAGAGACACAAGACGAATTCAAAGAGGATGAAGGATTCAAAAATAAGCTGTTAGCAGCGACAGTGAAATTGACAAATCGCATGGACGAATTTGCGACGGTTGCAACGCAGCAAGGCAATACGCAAGCCGAACCAATTAAAATAGAAGTCAAACAAACTGACGCTACTGGAAATGTTCCAAATGTCTGGGGCAAGTTTGATGGCGACTATTCCAAATGGAAATCATTCCACGATAGATGGATGGCGTCAATGCACAACAATGACTCTGTAAAGACAATTGTCAAGTTCCAAAACCTGCAAGCAGCATGTGTTGGCGATGCGAAAGGCACTCTAGGCGAGTGGGATCTAACAGATCAAAATTACGAAACGGCATGGCAACGATTGAAATCGATATATGAAGATGACTACATGCAATGTCAATCATTCATGCAGATGTTAAACAACCTGCCGCAAATCAATGCCACGTCAAGCAAAACAATTCGAAACACAATTGACACTGTGCAAAAACACATTCACGGTTCAAAACGCTACGTAGACATAGGAGAAAAGCTTCCCTATGTAGTTTTTGCTGTCATAAACAAAATGGACACAGCCACATATCGTGCGTGGGAAAAATTCCGTCCGTCTCTAGCAAAAGCTCACGCTGAGCGCACTGGTGGCAATGCAAACGACGCAAGGCCAAGCTCATACATACCAACTTGGCCAGAGCTAGAGCGTTTTCTTGAAAGTGAAGTGACAATCTGCGTTCATGCGGAAAAACGTGGTGACAAAGAAAATTCACATGCAAAAGGCAACCAAATATTGCCATCAAAAAAGCAACAAAACCGTTTCAAGCAGAACAACAATGCTCACAACTACGAGAAAAAGAAAGAAGCAAATTTCATGAAGTGCCCGATATGCGATGGGCAGCACATGGCTCACAATTGCCCGAGTCTCAAAGAAATGAATTTGGTTTCTCGTTTGAATCAAGTAGCTGAGCACAACCTATGCACACGTTGCCTAAAAAAGAGCCATGCTGGCAACTGCACAAATAAAAGATGCAATGATCCATGTCCTAAATGCCATCCGGAGAAAAAGTTTCACAACAGTAGACTTTGCCCGAAAGAATCATCTGCAAACGCTGCGATGAAAGCATCAGGTGTAAACAGAAAGCGAAAAACTGATGATCGCAATCAACACCGTCAAAACAAGCAACGCCGCTACAATGGCCCACCCCCCTCTGACACGCAAAAAGTACAGTCATCTGTCCACAGAGTAGGCGATTGGTCATTAGTTGCGAAGCAATCAAATGCAATTGCAAATATCAAACAAGCCAAAGCAGGTAAGTTTGAAAAAACAGTGTTGTTAGCGACGCTAAATATTCGAATGCACCAGAAATTCTCTAATAATTCCGTTACTTGCAGAACACTAGGTGATACGGGCGCAACACTAAATTGCATTACAGAAAAATTTGTAAACGACAACATGCTATTCACAACTAAATGTCAAAAGCGCATATTAGGAGTGAGTGGTCCAGAGATTTTAAAGCAAAAGCTCACAGCGACCATTCAACCTTGGTTTGAAAGCAATTTTTCTTTAAATGTTCAATTCTACGTATTAAAACAATTGGATGGTCTATATCCAGCGAAACAAGTTCAAGTGGCAAAAGACCAATTGACACACCTGGTCTTAGCAGACAACAAATTCGACATCCCAGCACCGATTGATGCGCTGATTGGTGCAGAGGTATACGCAGAGATAATTGGGCCACACTTATATAAGCATAAGGATGGTGCAATGATGCAATCAACAGAACTTGGACACATAATCTTGGGCAAATTCATGGTTAAGCGACATCATGACACCTCACCTGCGCTCAGCCTAATGCATGGCGACGCAAAGGTAACACAGACAACGCAAGATTTGCAAATAGAACATTCCGAAAACGAAATGTTACAGAAAGCACTGTCCAAATTCTGGGAAATCGAAGACATAAACAAATGCGAAAGCAAAACTTCTCTAACAGAAGAGCAACAAATGGTTGAAGACTTTTTTGTAAAAACACACTACAGAGAAGCCAATGGCAGATATGTGGTGAAAATCCCCATCAAGCCAAAATGCAAAGGCTTAGGTGATTCAAGAATGCTCGCCAAAAAACAATTTAACCAATTGGAACGCAGATTTCAAAGGAATCCGGATTTGAAGCAAAAATACATTGATTACATGCGAGAAAACATGGCGCTTGGCTACATGCAGTTAGCAAGCATACCCAAACCAGACGAATTATGCTACTGGTTGCCACACCACGCAGTGACAAAGAAGTTTCGAATCGTCTTGAACGCTTCTGCAAAAACCACCAATGGTGAATCACTAAATTCGATTCAAATGGTAGGTCCAAAATTGCAATATGATGCTCAACTACAGACAATGCGTTTCCGTAGACACAAATATGCAGTTGCAACGGACATCACGAAAATGTTCAACAGAGTGGGTCTCAACCCAGATCAATGGAACATGCACCGGTTTTTCTGGCGTGAGTCAGAAGATGAGCCACTCAAAGAATACGTTATGACGGTAGTCATATTCGGTGAAGCGTCATCCGCGTACAATGCAGTACGTGCGATGATGCAAAACGCAAAAAATTATGCAAAACAATATCCCCAAGCATCAGAGGTAATCATCAAATGCTTTTACATGGATGACGGAATTTTCGGATGCGATCACGTGAATGAGCTCAAGATCCTATGCAAGGAGGTTGAATTCGTGATGAATCAAGGCCATTTCATGCTCAAAGGATGGATCTCAAATTCACCGGAAATTGAAAGATATCTGAACTCATCAGATGCAAACGAAATCGTCATAGGTGAAAAGGACGAGACGAAAATACTCGGCCTACGCTGGCTCAAAGCAACCGACGAGTTGACAATTTTCGTCAAATTAGATAAACCAATCAAAAATATCACAAAACGAGCCATTCTAAGTGAAATCGCTAGGCTATTTGACCCGAATGGATTCATAGCTCCAATTGTGATAAAAGCAAAAATTCTAATGCAAAGCATCTGGCGTTTGAAAGAAATAGACTGGGACGACAATGTTCCGCCTCACGTAAGCAAAGAATGGTTGGAAATATATCACGAGCTCCCAATGTTACGCAATTTCAAAATCAAGCGCTGGCTAGCGATGAATATGCATAGCAAAATTCAAATTCACGTGTTCTGTGATGCGAGTACGGCTGCATACGGCATGGCAATATACGTGAGAGTAATGCATAAAGAAGGCAAAATATTTTGCTCGTTACTATCAGCCAAGTCAAGAGTAGCTCCGCTGAAAGAGATGACAGTTCCCAGGCTGGAATTGCTTGCTGCAGTAATGGCCGCCGAACAATTAGAGGCTATTATTCAAGCCTGTGAATTTGAAAACACAGACATCACGCTCTGGTCCGACTCAATGATAGTACTGAGTTGGATCAAAAAACACCCCAGTGAGCTGAAAGCGTTCGTATCAAACCGAATACAGAAGATCCAAGAAAAAACAAAGCATTACAAATGGAAGCACGTACGCTCAGCGGACAATCCAGCTGACCTAGTCAGCAGAGGAATGCATATGAAAGATTTCTTGAAAAGCAAACTCTGGTTACACGGCCCGCACTGGCTAATGCAGCCAGAGAAAGAGTGGCCAATTCCAAAAATGCAAACATCAACGGAAATGTGCAAAGAAATAGAAAAAGAATGCAAACAAGAAATGCAGCAGGAAAAAGCGTTTAGCATTCTCTCAGACGCGGGCAATGCAGTCCTATACAACAAGTTCCAAAGCTGGGACAAAATAATAAACATTACGGCCTATGTTCAAAGAGCAAGCCGAATTTTGCAGCAACATTTCTTTAATAAACAAAACGATGTGATGCACACCAGGTTCATAAGCTTGCAAGAAAGAGAAAATGCCATTGAATTCTGGATAAAATATGAGCAGAACATAGCATTCAAAAGAGAAATCGCGTGCATCAAAGCAGGTGAAAGGCTTCCGCCAAAGAGTTCACTCGAATCACTGAGGCCATTTCTAGATAAGAACGGCATACTCAGAGTAGGCGGACGAATCGATAAAGCATCAATCGTCTACAAAAGCAAGCACCACTATATCATTCCGCATGGATCAAGGCTTTCGTTCCTAATTATAAGCCATGCGCATGAGATGACAATGCACGGTGGCGCTCAGTTGATGATGCAATTTATCCGAAAAAAGTTTTGGATCCCAAAGCTGAGATTTGAAACAAGAAATTTCATCAAAACATGCGTCAGTTGTGTCAGACAAGCACAAAAAACGGCCAACCAAATTATAGCCGAGCTCCCAGAAATAAGACTAAGACCAGCGCCACCATTCCAACACGTTGGTGTCGACATGGCAGGTCCATACAATATGCGTGTATCGGACAAAAAAAACGCAAACACAAGAGCACGCAGTTTGCCAGATATCAAAGGCTGGATAGCAGTGTTTGTATGCCTAGTCACACGGGCAGTCCATCTAGAAGCGGTTGAAGGCATGTCTGCAGATGATTTCCTAGGGGCTTACACCAAATTCACAAGCAGAAGAGGTAACCCGGAAAAGGTATTCAGCGACAACGGCACGAATTTCGTAGGAGCTAACGCAGCACTACAAAAAGCGTTGGAGAGCTGGAAGGATGATAAAGTTCAGCGACAGGTACACTTGAAAGGCACTCAATGGCACTTCATAACTCCCTCAGCTCCACATGAAGGAGGAATATGGGAGGCCGCAGTCAAGCAAATGAAACACCATTTGAAACGCGTCATTGGTGTTCAAAAATACTCGTTTCAAGGCATGTCAACATTGTTGGCTGGAGTAGAAGCGTGCCTAAACAGCAGGCCACTGTGTAGCATTTCAGACGATCCAGATGATCAAGAGTCGCTCACACCCGCTCACTTTCTAATAGGAAGAGCATTAAGGCTACCAATATACGAGAAGGCAGAAGTACCGCCAAGCAGTGCAAAAAGGCTATTTGTTCAGCTTCAATTCCAAATACAAGCATTTTGGAAGCAATGGTCGAACGACTATTTGCAAACGCTAACACAATTGCCAAAATGGCGCTCCGAGCAAGAGGATCTGAAAATTGGGCAATTAGTAATCATCAAAGCAGATAATTTAGCGCCCACATATTGGTCAATGGGAAGAATAACGCAAATTCGCCAGGGGACCGATAAAAAAGTAAGATCAGTGCTATTGAAAACACAGGCTGGACAGTTAGAACGCTCAATTCGAAAAATCTGCGTCCTTCCGAGTGATGTGGAGCTCGAATTTTGGAAACAAAACGAAGTCGGAACGCATCAACTGAAACACTGAACAAGCCAAAGCAGAACAAATGCAATTCAGGCTAAGAGAAATGTAACGCACATTCCAATGCTATCACTCTCTTATCGAGTTAAAAATGCAATTTTTAACGGGGGAGTGTTACGAGTGCTACCATACAAATATGCATAAGAATAGAAAGAGACGAACAGCAATATCACGGTGTGAGAGAGCAATGCTGCTCTCCCCACTGTGACACATCTACAAAGCATAAATCAATCAGTTAGTCTTACGCTAACCACCGAACAGAGAACAATAAAATATTAAGAATAAACATACGAATAGTCTTTCATTTATATTCCACTTTCTAGCTCTATAGCTCCCAAAACAACTTTCACAATCGGTATATCAGGACGACCGGATTCATATTAATTTAAACAAACGTCGCAAAATTCATACTACGAATGGTTTGGATGGTATCGATGGGACTATTTCCATGCCACCTCAACCCTCAGGGGGCTTAGCTGATATGATTTTTTCCCCAAAACCAATCACAACACCATCAACAACTGACCCCAATGAACTTGCTCTCGTAGGGGAGACAGGGGTTTCTATGCCAATGTCAACTGGTACTAGTGTTGTGATTAGTAAGCTAGATCGCGCTCTTCACATCACTCCATTCAACGTTAATACTCGAGAATCGGATGTTGAAGCGTTTCTATTGAAAAATGAAAGCACCAAAATGTATGCTGATCGAATTCAAGTCACGAAATTGGTTCGCCCAAATCAAAACTATTCTCGTTTGACATTCGTTTCATTCAAACTGACAATTCCCTTGCAATATTTCAACCTTGTCGCTGATTCTTCCATATGGCCCAATGGTGTCATTGCTAGCGAATATGTGCCAAAAAAGCGAACAAATAATTTGAAACAAGATCGAAATGGCACAAAAAAAACAGCAAATGGTGTTTTTAACCCTTTCGCGGTGCGACCAAATTCTGAAAAGCGATCATTGACAAAAAATCGATCAGAGATAAATTTTTGCAACAAAATCGAGCGAAACCAGGGCGAAAATAACAACAACGGTCGCAAAACCAAAAATCGCCATAATGATATTCGCAACAACAACGAACGCAACACCAACAAAAATTGCAAAATCAGCGTTAACAACAACGAGCGTAATAACCATTCAAAAAACGAGTGGTTCAGTCAACGTGCTGGCCAAAAAAGGCCACAACAAAGCTCGGTCAATGTGGCCAACCAACTGCATCGTCGATACAGCCAGTCACTGCAACAACTACATATGCAGCAACAATTGGCACTTCTGATGCAAAATCCATTTGCATCTCTCATGATGTAAAATTGGGCTGTCATACAAACACAAACCAGAACGACGAGACGGAAATTACCGTCTATTACCAGAATGTGCGCAGTCTGAACAACAAGCAAAAAACATTTCATCGCTCATCTTCCTCGCTTGACTACAGCATCATCATACTGACAGAAACCTGGCTCCATGACGGTCACTACGATGCTGAATTTTTTGACGACACCTACGATGTTTATCGTAGGGATAGATCCAAACAACGAGGAGGAGGCGTCTTAATAGCGATGAATAATGAAATCTTCACCAGCGAGCGAATTGTCATCCCGGGAGCTGACAAACTGGAATACGTATGTATAAAAGCTCGCACTAAATCCCAGACATTATTTATTTACAGTGCATACATTCCACCAAAATCATCACCTGATGATTATGGGAAGCACGCGTCCGCAATCAATTCAATTTCAACGAAACCAGAGGACATCATCATGGTTGTTGGTGACTTCAACCTTCCAATGATTGACTGGGCAATCGATGATGACTACGCTAATGTGCTAGTCCCATCAAATTTTGGTTCAGCAATTCCTGAGAACTTCATCACGGAACTAATGGGTGCTGGACTTCATCAAGTGAATTCCATCCGAAATTCAAGGGGTAAAGCGAGGGGGGCTCGCTCAATTTGAACATATTATGCACCAAAATGGATTAGAATCAAAAGACCTTTCCAACGCTTATTCATTGAACATGATACAATATGTAGTTCAACAGACTCGTGCTACTGAACGGCGCTTCAAAGGAGAAAATGACGATTCTCAGCGAAATTTTGTATTTCCACTGAAATTAAGTCAATTTTCATTTTTAAATCTATTCGAGAGTATCATATTTGAATTTGGCGAGCCATTTTCAGTCTTATTTGATATAAAAATGGTCAATTTTACTTGATTTTTACGCGAATTACACCAAAATATAGAGATTTTCTACACCCCTGAACACACAAAATGCCAATCTTGCTAAAAATCGCAAACGAACTGATCTTGAGAAACGGGAGATGGCGTTGAGCTCCATTTGGCCTCTAGTTTAACGCCCAATTCGACTTCTTCATGGGTGCAGAATTGTGTCGCAGTGTGTAATACATGCTGCACCGCAGCTTTCTTAGTTAATGCATGCTGCGCTGCAGCTTTCTTAGTTAATACGTGCTGCGCCGCAGCAATGTTTAAATAATACATGCCGCGACGCAGCTTTCTTAGTTAATGCATGTTGCGACGCAGCGTTGCTCTGCTAACATGTTATGCATTGAAATACATTAAAAAGTAATTAGGAGAGCGTCATCTTAATGACTTTTTCTACTATATGTGTGTCAAATGATACCATCCCAACATATCAGTTATCTCATCAAGTTTGAAGTGATAGGTTGCCATAGCCACAATAGTTTTTTTAACAGTGAACATTTTAAATTTAAAAAAAACGTCGAACCAACAAAAACAGTGAAAATCAAAAATAAAATATAGTAGAAAAAAAAAATATGAATAAAAATAAAAAATAGAAAAATAGTGAAAAAATCAATATTTCTAAAGTGAATAAAATAAAAAAAAAACAACGACGAAACCAACAACAACAAAACAGTGAACAACCAATTAATATATTATTAAAAAATATAAATAAAATAAGAAAACAACGAAAAAAAACAGTGTACAATAGGTAAAAATATAAATACAAATAAAAACAGTGAAAAAAATAAAAAGATAAAATTTCATCATGACATCAACTGTGCGCGCTTTGACACCAGATTGGGAGACATTTCGAAATTTCTCATCATACATCGCCAAACTAATTGAGGATGGAGAACCAGAAAAAGGAATAACATTGGTAAGTTTTTTTGTTTTTTACAGTTTTCACGATTTATTCACGGTTTTCTCATGATTTATTCGCGGTTTTCTCGCGGTTTTCTCGCGATTTATTCACGATTTATTCGCGGTTTTCTAGCGATTTTTTCGCGGTTTTTTTCACGATTTATTCGCAGTTTCCATGGATTTACTCGCGTTTTTTTCACGTTTTCCGTGGATTTATTCGCGGGTTTCTTGCAATTTATTCACAGGTTTTTCGTGATTTATTCGCGTTTTCTGTGGTTTTTTCATGATTTTTTCGCGGGTTTCTCACGATTTATTCGCGGTTTTTCACGTTTTCCGCGGTTTTTTCGCAATTTATTCACGGTTTTTTTTATTTTATTTTTTTCCATTATTTTCGGTTTTCAAACATTTCTATATTCAAATTAAAATTGGTATTATAAAAATACTTAAGCAATGATTGTTATTACAGATTAAACCCCCAGCTGAATTTTTCATCCAATTACCATTACTTGAAAGCATACCCCATACCATTATTCCAAACCATACAAAACAAACAATTCTAAAAACCGATCGACCTAATGTCTTCCAAATAGATTATGAAACAATAAGTACCCCCACTCAAGTGCTGAATTTGAGTTGTGGTCCAACTCCATTGACCAACCAAAAAAATCTTTAAAATCTAAAATTAATCATTTTTGGGCTTCATTGAAAAGTCGTGCCGCGAGTGGTTCAAAGGATTCAGAAAATGCACCGCGGTATGCAAGTGATTTGGAGGGTACACTATTCCCCAAACAAATGACTGAATGGAATATCAATCAATTTGAACCAAAACATTCTATTCTTCACAAACTGCCACTCCATAGATATTTAGCTGGAGTCCATAACAGTTTTTTATATATTGGCATGTATAAATCAGCGTTTTCATTTCACGTTGAAGATCTCAATCTTAACTCAATCAGCTATCTTCATTATGGTGCTGAAAAGGTGTGGTATGGGGTACCTGAAAAGTATGGTCCGATGGTGGAGGCGATAATTCGACGAGCTATCCCTTTACCTGCTTTAGAAAAAATGGGGGATACAACCCATTCATCAAACGATAAAGAAGAAAAATCACCTGTATATGATTGCACAAATTTTGCACAACATAAATCAGTTTTATTACATCCATCTGCCTTCAATGAATTTCACATTCCATATTATGAAGTGAGTTTTATTTATTTGTGATACACTTTATTCCATATTTCACAATCTAAACGTTTTTTCTATTAAAAAGGTAATTCAACCACCTGGCCATTTTGTAATAACGTGGGAGGGGGCATTTCACGGTGGTTTTAACTTGGGATACAACTGCGCTGAAGCTGTTAATTTTGCCACCGAAAGATGGGTTAAATTTGTTGATAATTTCAACCCATGTCAATGCAAGTAAGTATTCATATAATATAATGTTATTAATAATATATTTTTTTTAAATATCACATTTTTTTCTTAAATCTATACATTTATATTTTCAGTTTCGATAAACTACGTGACGATAAAAAACTTGTAAGAGAGATATTAGCCAGCCGAGGACCGCGTAAAACCATCAGCTCTGTGGGTGAACCTAGCGCTAAAAAACCTAAACAAAATCATGAGGTAAAAAAAAAAAGTTTTTTTCTTTTCTTTACATTCATTTTTATTTCATAACTTTAATATTCATTAAATTGTTTTCTTTTTTCTTTTTTCTACCCGAGTGCGCTCCAAAATCACATTGATGCTCTGAAATGCATTAAAACTCAAAGCATCATGCTCTCGGCGATGCTCTTCGTACAAATACTACGAGAGATGATTCGTTTCGAATGGAGGCGCATGCGCGCAAACATGGTAAAACACACAGTGCATAGCAGTTTAATACCGAAAATCGCATGGCAGTGTTATTCTTACGGCATGGCAATGCTGCTTGTTGCAAATTCAAACTGAGAGCATCGAAGAGCATCGCAAAGCATCATCGATGTATGCGTGTAGTGTTGTTCAAACGGCGGAAAGCATATGCTCTGAACAGCACTACGCGTATATTGATAATGCTCTCCGATGCTCTCCGATGTTCTTCGATGCTTTCGGTTTGAGTTTTTATAGTATTTGTACGAAGAGCATCGCCGAGAGCATGATGCTTTGAGTTTTAATGCATTTCAGAGCATCAATGTGATTTTGGAGCGCACTCGGGTAGTTCAAGTGTGACGTGTGTCAAAAAACATTTACAAAGAAATCAAACCTCACCGACCACGTATCGAATGTTCACTCCAATACAACACACAAGTGCAACCTGTGCCCCTTTAAACGCATACGTAAGAGGGAAGTGGTTGCACACTTGAAGAAAATACATCCAACTTCTTCAAACACTGAATACACTATCATTAATATTGATTAATTAAAAATTTTATGTATTCTAACAATTATGTTCATTTTTTTGAGTATGTAATGATATTTTTGAATCAATAAACAACTTAAACAAAAAAAATTATCTATCCTTGAAACATAATAAGATTTGGTGATCGTAGATTTCGCTGGTCACTGATATCATCTTCATCTGTATCCCACCCACAATCTGATAGATTCAAACTATTTTCTGGACTGCTACAACAATATGCACCTTCGTTTTCACTTTCATAACAATCAAAATCATCCAAAACAAATAAATTTAAGTTTGATGGTTCAAACATGCTTGATTCATTCAGACCATTTGGTGTCCATGTGTTGCCCTGTAGCTCAAAAATGAATTCTTCATTTCCATCTTCAACATGTCCTTGCTCTTGCTCTCGATCACTATCGCTTTCTTCAGATAATAACTCTGTTTCACTCTCTATGCTATTCCGATGTAATTTACAATAGAATAATTTCAATGTGGTCTGTGGATGGTTTTGGAATGACATGCTGTCCTCAAACATTGAATTATTATAAGATGGCATCTTCAAGTGGTTGAAACACTTTCAATCTAATAACTTATTGCGTGAAGTGATAGACTAATGATTTTTTATGATGACACACAAGTGTAACTTTAATCGAACTGATTTGAGTGCTCACCAAAGATCATTTTTGAAGCTATAAAAAATATCCATCGTTTATGTTTCTTATTTCTGTTTGAATATAAACACACAAATTCGTGGAGCTCATATGAACATTTCTCTCATGTGTCAAACGATTAAACTCAACATCCACATATATTATTTAGAAGTGCTTCATACACACATACAAAATTGGGATTTTTTTTGTTGATATCAGTGCGTTTTGGAATGTGAAACATCATAAAATCAATTGAAATATTTTTTGTATGAATGCAGTGAACGGAACTCATGATGACATTTTTTTCCAAAAAATATTTCAGTTTAACTTAGATCACCAAACGATCCGCATTGATTTCAATCCCTACAAAACGAATTCAGTTCAGCTTCATATAAAACCCAACAATATTTTCATATATTTTGAATTTCAACGAAAAAATCAGTGTACCAATTAAAGAAAAAAAAAAACATTATGAGTAGTTTACGATGTGAAATTGAACACGTGGATGGCATAATACGTGAAATTGAACGCGTCTTCTTTTGCGGTGAAACAGTTGTAACAGCAAATCTATTTAAATTTCAAAACTCAACCCATCGCTTCGCACATATTACAATCAAGAATGTGCGAACAAATCAATACGTGACATTCAGGTATCGTTCTTTGGTACAAATGCTTCGACAATATCGCGATGGATGGTGTGATGGTGTCGCATTCTCAACTTGGGAAAATCCGAATGAGGAAACAACTTCAGAACAATTTTACTTCAAAAAGTATGAAGGTGAAGAAAAATGGCGAGTGGAGTGTGGTCACTCACGTTGCGATATTGATTTGGCTACAATCAGTGGACTATTAGAAGTTGAGCAGATCATTTTTTCATTTCTTATCGAAGACGTTTTAATTTGACATTCAAAAACACATATTATTTTTACCTCATTCAAATGTAGAAAAATTAGTAGAAATAATAAAACGAATCAGTTTTCTCTGAGATTCGAAAAATTATCATTTATTTTTTTTTCCTCTTTATTGTTTTGGAATATTATAATGTCCCCAGGGGAGCGTACTAAAACTATCTAATATTAAAAATCTCTTATCATCAAATGGATCCAATACTTTTTTCTCATTGGTTATTGTATAGACATTATGCAATGACGACTTAATACAGGTTTGATTCTTAATAAGAGTGCAATTTTTGTTGACACATTTCTTAAAATCATCAAATGTTACTTTTTTATCTAAAACATTCTTTTTAACACCTTTACCCCTCTTTGATATCTTATTGTTAGCAGTTTTTATTGCATACATTTTAGAACGCAATCCAATGAATTCGTCTATGATTTCACCTGAGTACTCATCTTTCATTACACCAACAACCTTTTTATTGAATGGTTTTATTCCATATGGATTATTTAGTGGAAAATCACTTGTATCAAACTTATCTGAATTTTCGCGAATTAAAGAATAGGCATCATCACACATTAACTCATAGATAAATGAGTCGGTATCAGTGTATAGAATTCGGGATGAATTGAGTGGAAATTTCTTAAGCATAAAATCATATTGAAATGCATACATTACACACTTTGAAATCTCTAAAATCGAAGCGCCAACAATGACTGGTTTAGTCATATAAATATTCATGCGTTTTAGTTCACATGCAACCAAATTTTCATTAAATATGACATTTCGCTTGAAATTTGGCTTAGCAATCATGGATTCCATCCCAAAACGTCCATCCCACTTCGTCATTAACTTGATATCAACTCTATTGCGAATATTTTCCATTGTCTTACCAAAAGTCGCATTGTTCATCAATTTAAATAGATTCTGCTCAAATTTTGATGTGGCTTTTTGTCTTTGTTCCGTATTCAATGAAATGTATTCATTCAACCAACAAGATTGTTTAAATTTTAATATGCGATGAATCTTTTTGAGTTTTAATCCATGCTTCAGAGCCAGCTTCAACATTCGATAATGAATAACATAATTTTTCTTATCATATAACGTTAACATTAATTTTTTTTCTTTTGAATCATTGATACACATGTGTTCGGAGCAAAATGGGTAATCGTTGTGTAAGTCATGCAATTCCTTTGGATATTCTAAGTCCACTTCAAGCATGAACCCATATTGATTATCATCTGATGTGTTCATGATTTGTCGTTCAATTTTTTTGATGTCACATAAATCATCTTCAATCCATTGAAAATCGGATACTGGTAGTGGTTGAGACATAGCCATCCCATACAAATTATTCACATCAAAGTACATTAAATAGTTTGATGGTTTATTTGGATCGTAATCAACACCCATGTATTTGTTATTTGCTTTGCTGTATCTATGTGAACACTGACTGATACCACCCCTCAAACTACGTTCAACAAACATCAACTGATCTATATCGGTTAAAAGTTGAAGACGAACACCCGTATATTTCAACATACAGTCCCACGAGTATCCAGGTAGTGTATAATAATGCGCTGGATCTAACCCATATAGATTGAAACATTTATCTCTGAAATTCTCAAAAATGTCAGCCAACAGTAGCACATCAGTCTTCAAATAAAGCTCCGTGTATTCTTGCATGGACTGAATGTTAAATGTGTTCCAAACCTGTTTCGCAAACGCGTACTCTTCATTAGAAATTTCGCGATCATTCAGATCATCATAGAATTTCTCTCGTGGTGGAAGTTGCGTTTCTTTCAATCTATCCCACGAATTCATGTATGTGTACGGATAAACACCCTTTTTCGTCAACAAAAGAAATTCTTCTTCATTTAAATTACTCCATTCTTTGCGACTGACGTTCAGTTTGTCTAATGGTAAAGTTTCTGCAAGTTTTGCTAACGAACACGGTAGAAATCGATAAGAATCAATGAATTGTAAACGCAAGTTTTCACGATATTTTCGCTTATAATTTCCATTATCGACGTTATCATCATCGTTTTCATCATGTAAATCAGGTAATTCCTTTGTAAATGAAATATAGTGCTCACTATTTTTCGGAATAATTGTAAGACGTCCTTCAAATGTGTTTGCTAACTTCTCAATGAGAAAGTGTGAATCATAATCCAAATTATGGAAAACTACTGGTACAGCCTTCGAAACCTGATATTTCATGTTACACTTTGAATGGGCAGGTCCACGATATTTTCCACTCAAATGACAATGATCGCGCACTTTATCATAATATTCAAAATCTTGATTCAAAGGAAATACTTCCTCACAAATGTGACAGCGTCCAGCCTTTTGAAATTCTGTTTCTTCAGACTCACTCAATTTCATGGGTATATTTTTGTGTAGCTTTTCCCACACCACATTCTCCATTAAATCCCCAAGCTCTTCAACGAATTTATCAATACAATCAAGGCCCGTTAAACATTTGTAGAACGAGAGACTGGGGTCCATGCGTGAACAAAAATAATAAGCAATGCTGTTTGGTATATGTTTTTGTATTTATGTTACAATTCCCTTCGGATGTTTATTAGCATCATTCTCCTCACTTGTGGTTGTCATCAACAACGACTCAATATCAGCATAAATGATGAATGGAACCTCCATTTTATGCTTGAAATTTTTAAATTTAACCCAACTATTCCAACGATTTGGCATAGTAATTTTTGTTTGATTTTGTTTTTGACATATTTCCAAATGATTCATCAATTTTTCTTGTGAATAAAAATAATGTAAACAACGATCGCAGATATATTTTTTGTCGCGAAATGATTTTGTTGTTTGTCGTTGAATCAATGCGCTAAGGTTTTTAATCCACACGTAATGTGTGTTGATTGAACTGTCAATTGTATCCATAATATCTGTCGGACATATTTCATCATCATCATCTTCCAAAAAATCATTTTCAAAGTTTTCTTCATCTTGTTCGTACATCATCAGTAAATGAATATGTTTTTCTTTCACTTCACTTGTGAGTCTTAATGGAACTACAACACTATCCATTTTTTCTTTAAATGTTGAATATTCCCTTTGGAGAATATATACATTTACTGAAATACTTGGGTTTAGTTTTTCAAACACATCAATATTGTTTACTTTCATTGGAAACTGAATACCATCAAAATTTAGTTCATGTTTAAATCGCTCATAGTTCGATAATCTATCAACAGCTTTCTTAGCTGGGTGTAGTGCTGAGAGAATTGCCCATTTAAAACAATGATTGTCGCTGGTGTTTTTCACATTAACAATAGCTTTAGTGTCTTTTATTGATTTTGGAAGATCAATGTATGAGCTACCTTTGAAACTTTTATATTTATTATAACACACATCAAGTGAAATTATTTCATTTAAAGTCCAACCCGATCCTTCCCCTTGGAGTCCATCAACCTTTGAAAACATCACGTCAATTACATTTTGCTTGAACCAATCATTCAAATTCGTTGATAACACTATTTGTTTCATTTCAGTTTGTAAATAAAACGTTGAAATTTGTTCCGTTTCAGTAATGTCATCATTATCATCATTTGTACCACATATAACATGAGAAAATTTGACCTCCAAAAGGAAATTCACTTTTAAACTATTATATCTGTTTAAATGATCTCTTCCTTGTTTGATGAATATCTGTTGAGCTTCAACAAAAAAATGAAGTCAAATCTTTATGATCAATGTTTTGATATTTGTATGAACAAATTCGACGTTTGAATGCTGAACCTTTATCAATAATTTCAATTCCATTGCTTGCAGATGCCATGATTCTTTTTTTCACTTGTTTCAAACGCAGAAAATAACTGATGTGAGTGATTCAACATATAAAATTATACTAAATCCGAAAGAAAAAAACACTGTTGTACTGTTACAACTATTTATTTCTTTTTTTTCCACACCAAAATGTACAATCATGAATCAACATGAATATTCTATATATGAAACATTTTAAACAAAATCATTCTTATTTATCCATGATGAGTGTGAATCATCAAAGCCTAACCATTTGACAAATAATTTATTGCCCTCTCGCTTGAGCACTTTCTCCACTAAATAAATATCATACTTTTCAGTTTTCTGTAATTCATATTCATAGAAGCAACCTTTGATTTTTCTATCATTCAAATCACTTAAAAGATATGTAATTGGGTTGGTTGGTAGTACTTTAGTCACACGAAAAACCTCTGTAGTCCAATTTGGTGTGTAACCTTTCTCAAAAATTGTTTTGAATTTACTAATGCGCACATAATCATTTATTTTGAATTTGCTTTCTTTGTTTACAAAATGAGTTTGATTGTTTTTATAAATGGAATTCATTAAACGTTGTTGATTCCGTTCATTCACATCTTTTGGACGCATTTTAATTGTGCTGTGTACTGTTGAATTGTAGGTATCAATCATCAATTGAAGATGACTCACCCATTTATGAGAACCTTGTAAATTAAACTGTCGCCACAGCTTATTGAGAATGGTGCGATTGAGTCTTTCAACAATAGATGCTTTCATTTTACTAAATGTTGAATAGGGATTTATTTTATGGGTTTTCATTAAACGTTGAAAATGATGATTGTAAAATTCCTTTCCTTCATCAGTATGTAAATTTCGCGGAATATGTTTGGGATAACTCTCAAAAATCGATGACATGGTTTTAGTTACTTCAAGCCCAGTTTTATTTTTTAATGGTTTTGCCCAAGCTAGCTTACTGAACACATCTATTACCATTAAAATATAACGATATCCATTGTTTTGATTAGCAAACGGAATCATTTCTATCAAGTCAGCTTGAAATGTATCATTTATCCCTCGCATCACATACTTTCTACGCGGGAAATTTTTTCGTGCACTGCGGTGTATCTCCTCAACAAGTTGATGTTTATTCATTTTTGATGTTTACGACTCCAAACTCTTTATATAACTAACAAGAAAAACAAAAATGTCCAACTTGAGTTGTTTAGATAATCACTTTTGCCTCACGCAACTCTTCAATAATTGAGATGATTTCATTGGTGTGACCAGTATGTCCAGCGGATTGAGAAGCAATCAATAAACGCAATCGATCAACCAATTCATTTGGATCATCCCAATATGTGTAATTAAATTTTCCTGCTTTATTAACACTTTTAAAGTCTATTTGAGGTTTTTTTAAAGAGGTACCTGAGACACCCGATCTCGTTCTTGATTGTGGGAATAAGTTGCGAATAATGCTATTATACTTGTTTGAATGTGGATTTCTGATTACAGATCCACCCGGATTGAATTTATTTTAATGTGCACTTGTCCATACAAGCATTTTTTTATATGTCTTCAAATCATTTTGAGTGTAATATAATGGATTTGTTCTAAGTAAAAGTTCACTCAAACCAGGCGTTATGGGGAATTCTTTTCCTCTCACACTATACTTCAAATTCGGTTCCACACCTTTAATAACGAGTGAATCATTTCCCAAATAAATCTGACCTTGTTTAACACGAAATCCATACATAGTATCCAGATTTGGTGAATGTTTTTGTTTGACTTCAGTAATTATTCTTCGTGTTTCATCTTTTGCTTCGACGGTGCGGGATTTTCGAGTAGACATATAATGAGTACTATCATCTTCATCTGAGTCCGAGTGTATTTTAGAAACCCCACTAGTGTTCGGATCATTCGATAAAGGAGTCTTAGTCGCACTTTTAAACAATTTTTTACGGTGTGGTTTGGCTGTTTTATAAACAGAAATGGGATCAAATTTTTTCTGCTCTTCTTTGATTTCAGTTTTATAGTTTTTTTCCTCTTTTTTCTCCTTCTCATCAACCAGCTTTTTAAGTGGTTGAATAATTGGTTTATATTCTTCATTAATTTGTCGATCGAATGATGATTTTTGATTGTGCAACTCGCGAAATTTCTTTCTTATTATAGATCTTGCTCTGATAAGTGATTTTTTTACTGTTTCATCACTAACCTGTTGTTTGTTTCTTTTTTCATTCATGATTTATACTTGTTACGCTTTTTTTTTATGTGTTATCATGTTCAACCTCAAATTCCAACTAACACACTTATCGAAAATGTGTGCTATTTATGTGCTTTCCTTGTTGTTTGAAGCAAGCGAAAAGAAATTATCGAATCGCATTCGATATCTTCCATCATTTAATTTACGTTCAGTATCCATCACAAAAAATCCATATTTCTCACACCAACATTTTGCACATAGATCCTTAAATGTTTCAAATGACATATCAGTTGAGACACCATAGTCATTATATATATGTTTTAAATTCATATCATCTTGTTTAAATAACACAAGTAAATTAGCATTTTCGCGGATTAAGTGTTTCGGAATGTGAGCATAGCTTTGACTTAAATAAAAACTATCAACGCTCTTATGTCGCCCCATACAAAAATATGTGCGTATGTTGTCCTGCTTACCACAAACCACATCATCAAAAATAAAAACTGAATTTGGTTTAACGTTTTCAAGTGAAATTACACTATCGTTTGATGAAAACATATAGCATCCAACACCTTTTATTGATGAGAGCAGTTGTTTTAAATAAATGTATTTTGGTTGGAATAGCGATTTTGCATATATGTAAACGTTTTCAAAGCGAAGCCCATTTGGACTTTCCAATAAACTAATAATAACATTAGTTTTTCCACAATTTGATGGACCACAAATTATACATCTTATGCTATTTGGTAATAGTGAACTATGTCTAGGAAACTTTTGCTGATTTACAGCTTCCTCCTGGATTTCAACGTTGTTGATTGGGAGCCTAATGCGTTGTTTATTTAACCGAATTTTCAACATTCTCCGTATTTTTCACGATGCGAAATGATATAAATATGACTTTCCATAACAAACTATATTTAGTTACTGTTCAACTATAACAACAGTTGGATGTATATATATATTTTAAAAATTACCAACATTTTCATTTTAGGATGAAAGTGAAAAAAATCCCAAAGAAAAGGTGTTTGAAAAAGAAGAAAGGTAAAGGTATTATTAATACATTGATAAACAAACTTCCATTTGAATTACATATACCAAAGTATCAGTATTGTGGTCCGGGGACACATCTTGAAAAACGACTCAATCGTGGTGATCCTGGTATAAACGGTTTGGATAGAGCTTGTAAAGATCACGATATTGCATATTCAAAAACTTCTAATATTGCAGAACGTAATAAAGCAGATAATATTTTAGCGCAAAAAGCGTGGCAACGTTTCAGATCAAAAGACGCTAGCTTTGGTGAAAGAATTGCGGCATTGGGTGTAAGTGGTACTATGAAAGTGAAATCAAAAATGGGTTCTGGTGTTCGTACAAAATCATTAAAAAGCAAACGACGTCGTCAACGTCGTCGTTTGAAATTAACAAAAACTCGTTCTGTATTTGGTTCAGGCGTAAAAGGTCGACGAAAGAAGCGAAAACAGAAGAAAAAAAAAACTAAATCTCGCCCGCGTAAAAAACTAAAAAAGGTATCAGTTCCTCAAATATTTAAAAAAGCAATACAAAATGCTAGGAATAGCATAAAAAACAAAAGACCTCAATCAGTTCCCGATGCTGCGAAATTAGCGGTGCGAGCAGCGAAAGTTTCAATCAAAAACCATAAGATTCCAAAACGAATTTTACATAATGAACTTCCTAGAATAATACCAGTTCCAAAACTTGGTGGTGCTCTACCATTAATCCCAATCTTTGCTGGTCTATCAGCGTTAGGTGCTCTGATGGGTGGTTCAGCTGGTGTTGCAAATGCAGTCATATCGGCGAATAAAGCAAAAAGAGAATACAAAGAGGCAAAGCGACATAATGAATCTATGGAAGCTATCGCAATAGGAAAAAATATCAAATCTGGAACTGGATTGTTTTTAAAACCATACAAAAGTGGTTTGGGGTTATATTTAACACCATATTCAAAAAACATCTAAATGAGCTCCTCAATAATATACGGCGACCATTAACTAATTTTGATATAGTAAAAATTGGAAAATATATACCACATTTTCGCGGTGTTTATATGCGAAACAATCTTCCAAAACAATGTAAAAAATGTGAATGTGGTGTAATAAATTTAGATAATGAGGATGGACCCGGAACTCATTGGGTGAGCTATTATAAAACGAATAAAAAGTGTTACTATTTTGATAGTTTTGGAGACTTACAACCTTTTCAAGAGTTTATAGAATATGTTGGAAAGAATTGTTCAATTTACTTCAATTATAAACGTCAACAATCTTTTAATACAGTCATATGTGGTCATTTATGTTTAAAATTCCTAATTGATGCATTGTGTATGAGTTAGAATAAAAGCAAACAAATTTTGTATTTTGCATTCAGTCACATTTTGATCATGTCGTCGTCAATAACATTAACATTAACGGGGCAATCATCTCAGCTGCAAGCGGAATATTTTCCAGCTATTGATTTGAGTGATGGTGAATACGTCTGTGGATTAGTTGATTTTCAAACATTCAATTCAATTCCGAATGTAGATGAAACAAATAATTTATTTTACTTCGGTCATAAACATTCAAAAGTGGTGAATAAGCGAGATATTATAACTAATGAAATTGGTGATAATAACATTACTAAAATAGAGACTGGTGTGCAGAAAATACCTATTATCAAGAAAAAACGTTTGCTTGATTGTATTAAAATCCCTACTGGATCATATGAATTGGATGATTTGTATAGATATTTACATAAGGCTGCAAAAGAAAAAGGAGTTGTTTTGGAGATGAGAGCGAATAAAAATACATTACAGTGTGAAATATTGTGTAGTCAACCAATTGACTTTTCAAAACCAAACACTATTGGACCACTTTTGGGTTTTCGAACGAAAGAAGTTTTGAAACAAGACACATTGCATGAATCTAACCATCCAGCGGATATATTGAAAGTCAGTGTAATTCGCGTAAAATGTAACATTATTAAGGGTTCTTATCTAAATGGTGAACCATCACACACAATTCATGAATTTTCACCTAAAGTTCCACCTGGATATAAAATAATTGAGGTTCCCCAAAACGTCATTTACTTCCCAGTCACCGTGCGAAGCATACACGATCTTAATTTAATGGTTGTTGATCAACAAAATCAAATTATTAATTTTCGAGGAGAAACGATTACCATTCGACTGCATATTAAGAAAGCGCATTAAATGTGTGTACATATACATACATTATGATTATTTATGGGAATAGCATTAGAAATATTGAGCGTCAGTTCAAACAATCTAAACAAGGAGGAAAGTATAAATTGAAGAGACATAAATGTGAAAAGACCATTAAAAGTGTGAGTTTGAGAGCATCAACATCGAACTTGAAAACATCTAAACTAAAACCGTTAAGAAAAGAAAATATAAAATTCTTGAAAGAACTTGGTTATAAAGTGAAAAATAAATAAATAAATAAAAAAATGAGTGATATATTACGTTTGCGTGAACCAATCGGTTATGATGACAAAATTACGGCTATTGAGTACCATTCATACAATCCATATACAACAACATTCGGGTATAATGATGAAATACGTATTGTAATTCAAAATCAAGATCTTTATGTCTTGCCACATAAAAGTTATATCTACATTGAAGGCGTCGTTGTAGTTAATGTGCCTGATGGTGCAAACGCTATTGCTCAAGTACCACCAAACTTCGTGAACAATGCTGCTGCATTCATGTTTGATGAAATTCGTTATGAATTGAATGGGTTTCCGATTGATACATGTAAAAATGTGGGTGTAACATCAACTTTAAAGGGATACATTTCATTTTCACCGCGAGATATCACTAGAATGCAAAATGCTGGATGGAATAAAGAGTCAAACACACCAGCAACTGCTGGTTATATCAACTTTTGCATTCCATTGAAGAATATTTTCGGTTTTGCTGAAGACTTCAAAAATATTATAATGAATGCTAAACATGAGTTGATTTTAATGCGTAGTCGTTCAGATGTGAATGTTTTAACTGGCGCAAATAACATTTCAACAATCACAATCAATAAAATTCAATGGCATATTCCACACATATCTGTGACCGATCAAGAAAAATTGAAATTGATGCAAATTATCAATCGAAAGCAAGATCTTGCGCTTCATTTCCGCACATGGGAACTGTATGAATATCCAGTTCTTCCAACTACTGATAAACATATTTGGAGTGTTAAAGCGAGTTCTCAACTGAATACACCGCGCTACATCATAATCGCATTCCAAACAAATCGTAACAATTTGACTGCAGCTGATAAGAGTCGCTTCGATCATTGTCAACTAAACGATTTGAAAGTTTTCTTGAATTCACAGTGTTTCCCATACGAGAATCTCAATTTGAATTTCAATAACAACCAAATTGCTGTTTTATATGATATGTATGCGCGGTTTCAAGAATCATTTTATCATGATCGCCCATCGTGTTGTACAGCACCAATGTTAACACTAGCAGAATTTCGTGTGAATGCACCGATGATTGTAATCGATTGTTCACATCAAAACGAAGTACTCAAAAAAGGAATTATTGATGTTCGTATTGAATTCCAGATGCGAGAAAATATCCCAGCGAATACAACAGCATTTTGTTTAATTGTACATGATAATATTATAACATACAATCCATATAGCAATATTATTAGTCGCGCAATGTAAATGTAATTCAGTGATTTATTGATCGTTGAATAGTGTAGTCAAGACGGTGAAAAAATGAGTTGTGCAATTGTTGACATTCAAGGTTTCAAAACCAACTCAAACGGATTTATTGTAAAAGAAATTGCTCTTTTAACTAAAAATTCAACGTTTCATGATACAATAAAATCACCATATCCATTCAATAGTTTAAATGAAAAATATAAGAAGCAAGCTGTGTGGTTAATGAAAAATTACCATGGATTTCATTGGGATGATGGATCGATTTCACTAACTGAATTACGCAGAATAATCAAACCTATATTAAAATCCAAAACCATTTATGTTAAGGGCGAAGAAAAAATAAAATGGCTTCAATTCATTTTAGATAGTAAGAAATTTCCACTAACAATTATTAATTTAGAGTCCATTGGATGTCAAATAAACTTGAGTAAAGATGTCGAAAATAAGATTTTTTCAAATATTTGTCGAAAACACCCAAATCATTTTCATTGTGCGTTGAAAAATGTTTTAAATTTAAGTGATTGGTATCTGAAAAGTAATATGTAAGAGATAAAGAATAAATAAAAGACTTTTTTAATGTTGCCGTAAACAGAATGCGTTTTATTTCACTTCATTTATTTTTTTTTCCATAACATTTTTAGTTAAATCTCTTAACTTGAGTGTTGTTGAAATTGTGCAGGGACCATCTTTCCAACCAAAAACTTTATTATGGTATTCACAAATGGGGTAAAATTTATGTGTATTTTCTAATTTTATTCCATTACTTAAATCATCTAAGGTAATACAATTTATTTTACCTGAATGTCTGTAAATATACTGTAACCACTTAGCTTTTTGTGAATGTTCAACTAAAATAGTTTTTTCTTTTAATTTATGAAATGTTGTGCGGATGAGTTCGGCAACAGGAATGTCACCACAATTATATGATAATCCATGAACATATTTTGATTCGTAATTAACATGACGTTTATAATATGAAGTTAGTCTATTTAAAATGTATGGTGATTTAACTAAAGCATGGAAACTATAATTCTTATCAACTATTGAAATTTCCTTACATATATATGCTCCAAAATCAGCTCTGAATCCCAACAAATCAACGTAAATGAATCGGTCATCATATGTTGTTTCATCGATCGATTCTCCCTCACTCGATGTCCCAACATCGTCATCGACCATCCAATTGTTGTTCTCTCGAAAAAACCCTTCCACACTCATTATTTACCGATTCTTTTTAGTTTTTGTGTTGATTTTTGATGTTGTAGGAGTTGGAGTTTTTTTTTATGTTCTTTACTTCTTCTTTTTTGCTGATTTTTCAACTTCAACAAATTCAATGGCCAAACGTTTTCCACCGATACGCCCCTTGAAAATGATGTGCAACTTTTCAATATTCAACTGCTTCAATTGACTGACCTTAGAATCATAACGTTCGGGGAGAATGAGGTAACCACCGTCGATATCAACCTTGATACAATTGCGATCTTTTCCAAACGAGGTGCTCTTATAAACACCAAGCGCATAAACTTTATATTTTTTCCCGGTTTCCAAGTCGTCGAATTTGATGTATCCACTTTCTTCAACGTCATTTAAAAAATCAGCGGTAGACATTTCACAAAAATTATTTTTGAGATTTTGAAATTGAACTTTTTGGTGATTTTTTTTTCTTATGTATGAATGTAAAATCGATTATAACACCAAAATATGGTTATTAAATTCCAAACTAAGTTGAAGTTCACTTGATGAAGTCTGAGGAAAAACTGATTATGCTACTCAATCGTGAGCTATATTTATATTTGAAGTGATACAAATACTTCTCCAATCTATTGATGTATTTGGTGAGTATGTGTGTGAGAGAGAAATAAATGAGTGAGATAACAAAATAGTCACCAGTGAAATGAAACGGTTTTTTCACTTTACAACGTTTAAGAGAAAATGAGATCAATTCATTGTTTGCTTGATGAGATATTGATTTGGTGACACTTGAATGTTTGAACGTTTGAACACTTGAATATTTAAATATAAATGAGTATGAATATATATATTTCAGTTTAAAGTTGAACTACGACGAAAGATCACGCCGTTAAATTTAATTTTTGAGTTTGAAAAAGAAAAACGATTTTTGGTGAAGAGTGAAAATGCGTGTGATTGTTGAGGGAAATATTGGCGCTGGTAAATCTACTCTGCTTGATTATCTAAATGATAAATTGTGTGGAGCTAAAACCATGATTGTGAAGGAAGCAGTTGAAAAATGGAAAAACGTATCCGGACACAATCTCTTGGATCTCATGTACAAACAACCGAAAAAACATGGGGCTGCTTTTGAATGGATGGTGTTGCTAACTACATTGAAATCATATATGGAAACTGATGATATGGAATTGGTGTTTATGGAGCGTTCTCTGGGAAGTATTCAATGGTGTTTTCTGGAAGCAATGCGATCCATGGGTACGATTGAAGAAGAAATGTATGCTGTTTTTGTTGAGTGGTTCAATTTTATCAACAATACATATAGATTTGGATCGAGTGTGATTATATATATAGACACCACACCAGAAGTGGCGTTTGAGCGAATCAAAAAGCGTGGTCGACAAGAAGAAAAGAATATTAATTTGGAATATTTAACGCTACTCAATAAATTATATAAAAAATGGATCTCAGATTTGGTTGATCTTGGATCAAAAAGACAATACATTGGGCTTGATGGTCAACAGATGGAGACAGTTTCTGTTGGTTTACATGGCGCAATATTAATTACTATAAATGGTGATCTTCCAGAAAGGCAAATAATTGAGGAGTATACAAAATGTATTAATCAATTGGGTGGAATATTAAGATGTGATGATTTCAATAGTTCAGTTTAGCGTTGATGTTCAGTGAAACAACAACATGATTGATATATTTAACTCAATCAAAGGACTCTTGAAGCTCGATCGTGTGTCTACCGATAATAACATTTTTCGATTACATTATAAAGTGACAGTTATCATTTTAGTGACATTTTCATTATTTGTAACATCAAATCAGTACATTGGAGATCCAATCGATTGTATTATTGATGAAATTCCATCGCGAGTGATGGATACATATTGTTGGGTCTATGGTACATACACAGTTTCAAATCGAATCAATAGAATAATTGGACGTGATATTGTTCAACCAGGTGTTACAAACTATAATAAAAGCGCTGGAGATGAAGTGAAATACTACAAATATTATCAATGGGTCTGTTTCGTGTTGTTTTTTCAAGCAATTTTATTTTATATTCCAAGATATTTATGGAAAACGTGGGAAAATGGACGCATTAAAATGTTAGTGTTAGATTTAAATGAACCACTCATTAATATAGAATGCAAAAATGGACAGAAAGCAATTCTTATCAACTATTTCCGTGAAAATTTATGGCACAACAATTTTTATGCATTTCGTTTTTTCTTTTGTGAGCTACTCAACCTAGTAAATGTTATAAGTCAAATCTTCCTAGTTGATTACTTTTTGGATGGTGAATTTTCCACGTATGGCATTGAAGTGTTACGATTTTCTGAACTAAATCCAGATGAAAGAGGAGATCCAATGTCGCGAATTTTTCCAAAAGTAACCAAATGTTCATTTCATCAATATGGACCATCTGGAAGCGTACAAACATTTGATGGATTATGTGTTCTCCCAATAAATACAATCAACGAAAAAATATATATTTTTCTATGGTTTTGGTTTTTCATTCTAAGCATATTAAGTATTTTCGGATTGATTTATCGCATATTAATTTTATTTGTTCCACAAACTAGATACTATCTTCTTTGTTCGCGAACTAAACTCACTCCACGTCATCAAATTAAACGCATATTGAATTTGTGTAAGATTGGAGATTGGTTTATCTTATATCAATTAAGCAAAAATATAGATGCATTAATTTTTAGAGAAATTATTGTAGATTTAGGAATGACACTAAAGCAAACTGAAATAGCATAAAAAGTTCACATTTCAACGGTAATCATTTAGTATAAGTTTGATATTAAAAGAATCAACATGTCATTTAGATCGAACTCTAATAGAGGTGACTCCCAATCAACATCCAACGATTTGGAGCAACGAAGGCGCTTCTTTGGGAGAATTCATAATGAACTTAATGCAATGAATTCACAAGAGAGATCAGATAGATCAATCACAATTGCTGGTATTCAAGCGGAAGAAAGAGAACGAGCGAGATTGATTGCAGCTGGTAAACCAATATCACATTCACCAGTTATTGGTTCGTAAAGAGCAGAACTTCGCTCTCAGCGGGGTGGAAATACTGTGTGGATGATGAATGAAAGACAAAGCGCTAGAAGATTTGCAATCGAACAAGAAGCAGCACACGCAACAGAAAGAGAGATGCAAATGGAGCGAGCGAGAGATGAACATCGGCAGAGACAACGTGAACAAGAGAAACAAAGGGAGAAAGATATAGAAGAAGAAAGACAAAGATGGAATGCATTTGTTCGTAAAACTAGTTGCACACCAAATAACTCATCAAATGTTAGTTTAAATTCAATTCAAAGTACAAAGGAGATAGAGTGATTCTATCTACAGTGGCGGAGCATGAAAAACATTGTAAAAATCCAATAGATAGCGCTACTGACATTTTGCGTATCCATAAAGATGGCAACACCAAGTGTCATTTGGCATTTAAAGTGCAGAAAATACACGAACACATTGACATTCGACATATAATGATGTTTGATGCGATTTATTCTATGAAGCCGAGCCTGTTCCTCAAAATGATAACAAAATTCATCAAAGAAACATTGCGCACGTATTTATTCACTTATTCGAATGTATATTCATCGATAAGTATGCCAAGTTTGGCTGAAATGTTTATTTTAGAATTACCAAAAGTGCATTCCGTCAGAAGTAAAATATTAATAAATGAAGAGTTAATGACATCAAATGGAATAAACTGTATCTAAACTTCGTTGTGTTTTTGTTTTTTTCTTCTCATTAAATGAATGAATGAATTCGAAATATTTATTAAATTGGTAAGATTAGGATGATTGCCATCATAATAATACTCATGAACAAGTGTCATTTTTTCTCATCGTTATTAAACTCAAAATCATATATATCCTTTCATTTGTGGTTTATTATGAAAATGATCCCGGTTCAGATCGGAGAGCAAATCAATTGCATCGATCGTTCTTCAAAACAAAAAAAATGCAACAGATGGCACTGCATGGCACTTGGTGTGCATTACAGTTTTACATTTGTTTTATTGACACAAGCACGTATTCCCGGCATTTTTTGACATTTAGATAATTCACCAGAACTATCATAATTTGCCTTTGCGGGTGCAACAAGGACAGTTAATATAAATTGATTGAAAAATATCTCAACACATTTTTGTGTCAAACTATTGTGTTTAAATATATACGATATTCAATGATAGATCAAAACAGGCACACATCTGCTAATCTTATATTTATAATAATTAAATTATTAGAATAATTACTGTTCAATATCAGTTTTGAGTATATACATATATAAAATGAATCCATTCCATCAGTTTTGTAAATTACATATAGGAAATATATGAGATTTTGTGTGTTGAATGTGTTACAGTCAGTTCATCGGTGTTGTGGTTTTGATGACTGTCCGATAGAAATTGATATGTTTCCAATCGGTTTCAAATTAAAATCGATTATTTATAACTATAATTTTTAATATATAACTAGTAGAAGTTAACAATATTTCCATATAGATTTGTGTCGTGCTAAAACAGACGCTAAAACAAACAAACACACACACACACACAAGAGCACCCGTTCCAATATAGTTTTCAGATATTTTTTGTTGTTCATCCTTTTCAAATTCGTCACATTGTGAAGTGACTTATTCTATAAGTTTTTATTTTTTTTGTGTTGCGGGTTTGTAATAAACCATCGATAAAAATGATTATCTCTTCAGATTCAAAGCTCTTCATCGAATGTTTATTTGTCATCAAAAATAGTGAACAATTCTGCGTCATCTGCAGAAGTGGATCGTTTTCGTTTCTATATTCATGACATCATATTGTGAAGAAGCGATTGATTTGTCACTAAAATGACGTAATTCTTCGGACGTCAATCGCTTTTCCACATCAAGATGTCATGAATGTAGAAACGGGAACGATCCATTTCTGCAGAAGAGGTGAACTATTATTTATGAAAAATAAACATCATCCATTATAGGTAAAAAAAATGAATTGTAACTTATGCGGGAAATATATTGCAAACGCGGAGAACCTCAAGGCCCATATGAAACTCCACGATAGTGAGGTCTTGATGTACCTATGCCCACTATGTGATAAGGACTTCTTACACAAGAGAAATTTCGGGCCACACTTCATGACACAACATGGTAAAACGAAGGAGGAGACTGTGTTGGTTCAACAGCATTTAAGTACAGTGCTCAGACCGAACAAAAGTGAGTGAAATGTTTCAACATTTCATTTTTCGAAAAAAAAACTACATAAATCTTCATCCCTTTTAAAGATCTTAAAATGGCAAATCAAAGCGAGACAAAAGCGCAAAAATTGCGGCCAAAACAAAGCACACTTGTATTGAAAAAATCAAAGGTGGAAACCACAACATCAGGTGCGTTGGAAGCATCCATGAAGTACGACAAGCCACTGGCTATTCTGTCTAATGTTAAGAAAGGCCGCCGTAAAAATCTTCCACTTATCAAACTTCCATCACCCCCAAAGAAGCGAATCCGACTGTCATTCGACAGCACACCTTTTGATAAAGGAAAACGCAACCGCCCACAATGTGCTCTTTGCAGCTCAACATTCGGAAAAAAAGAACTCTTTGATATGCACCTACATAGTGAACATATGAGTATGTATATTAGAGATGGAATTTATTTCGACATATTTTCAATTTTTCTGACTTTATCATTTGTATTTACTCATAGACGAGATTCTGACTCTGCAGAATGGTTCTCCGTTAGTCGACCAAAAAGGTAGCACAAATCAAACTGAAAACATAGCTGATGATGCAGAACATGTCAATCTGGTTGAAAAACTAGCTCAAAAGGCTTCAAAAACTGTGAATGCAGCAAATACACTTGTTACAGCCAATCAAAACGATGATGTGGAATTTCAGAATGCTAATGAATTGGTGCAAATGGTTGCCACTTTTGGAACTGAAGGCGACAAGCAATTTGGTTATGACACAGAACAAAACGAAACCAGAAAAAGTGACACTGGTAAGTATTACAGCGGGAGGCAATTCAACATATTTCGGTTCTTTCGACGAATTCATTATTATAGATAAATCTACAATTAGAAATGTTATGAATTCATTATTTGTATTTATTTATAGACATGGTTCTGGAAATGCAGGAAAAAGAACAAACAGATGGTAGTGGCACAGAACAAGATGAAACAGAAAACATGGGATGGGATAGTGATTTTGGTGCAAATCCAGTCGTTCTGGTAAAAGTCACTCAACCGGCTGCAGAAAATTTGGATCCCAAAATTACACCGAATACAGCCAATGATCACAATGATATCGATATGCAGTCTGAAGATATTTCTGGAAGTGGTAATGCGGATGTTTTGGTTGAAACACTCACTCAACGGGAAACTTTGGATCCAAAAATCACACTGGATACAGCCAATGATTGCAATAATATCGATAAGCCTGCAGGAAAGTCACAACGCTACATAGTCAACAAGAAATACTGCCAAATATTCAAGTATTTGTATTTGGACTCCAATACGGCCGATGTTTATTTCATTTGTGCTGGGTCAGATGGTGAAAGCGAACGTGTGCCGGCTCATAAGCTGTTGTTGTCGATTGCCAGTGAAGGGTTCAGAGCAATGTTTACTGAAGCTGTAAGCGGTCAAAACGAGTTCAAACTTGATGAAACACCAGTTGTTGCGTTCAAAGAATTCTTGAAATTCTTTTACATGCGCAAGTTTAAGTTAACAGTTGAAAACATTTCCACCGTTATGGAGCTCGCACAAAACTATAGCAACAAACATTTTCTGTACCTGTGCTTTTTATTTCTGAGTCATCGATCGTTAATGGACAAAATCTGTTGGTGTTATGGTTTGGCAATTCGTTTTGGCGGAATCGAATTGAGGAAATATTGCGAGAAGAAAATCAGCGAATCCGCCGGTAAGGTGTTCGATTCGGCCAGTTTCCTGGATTGCAAACATGATGTGTTGAATCAAATACTGCAACTTGATACATTGAAATGTGACGAATTCAAAGTTTTGACCGGCTGTTTGTCGTGGGCAAAAGCATCAGCTGAACGCAAAGGTTTGGACAGCAAGAATACACAAGTTTTGCGCGAAGAATTGGGTGATTCAGTGTACCGAATCCGGTTCCGATCAATGTCAATAGCAAATATCTCAGCGATTATCGGTTCGTATGCTGGTTTTTTCATGGCCGATGAATTAGAGCAAATAATTCAAATTGTCGCTTCGAATGATTTCACATCGTACAAGTTTGACAGCAAATTCCGCGGCTCCAATGCAAAATTGCACAAAGGTGCAAGTGGTGATGATGTTATCGAATGTATTCGATTCAATAGGTATGTCACATCACAGTATTACGTTCGCCCATTGGAAAAAACTGGATTCATCGCGAACAAATCGCTGGTTTTGACTGGTTTCGATTGCGGTTTGGTGATGAACACTACGCAATCTGGAAGGGCAAGCCTACCGACTGAAGTGACGATCATCAAAGGCCCAAAAGAAGGATCACCGACGACTCTTTATGCGTCTGAAACAATACTCACTTCAGAAGCTGAAGCTCATGTTACGTTGGTCAATCCGATCACCATTCAAAAAGACTGCGAATACGAAATTCAACTGAAGCAAAACACAAACAAGGACCATTTCAAGCAAATTGGTTCGCAAGAATGCGATCTGAAGAACGGTATCAAAATTCGCTTTCTGCTTGAAAGCACAGATTGGTATGATTCCGAATTCGGATTGATCACACGGATGTATTTCAAACGACCCAATACACCACCAAACTCAATTTAAATGAAAATTCAACAACAGATTTGAAATGTTTACACAAACTTTTTGAAACATTCATTTCAACTTATTATTAAACACATACATATCATGACTCTTCCCACAGACATTGAAGTCTAATAAATGTTCATGAATATTGAATAAAACATTTAATTTAATAAAAAAAGGGAACTCTTACATTTCCTAAAAATATCTATTTTTAACAGGCAAGCAAACTTCACATGTGAAAAAGAGCTATTTTTACCCAGTGCACAAAATTTTCTGAGGTAATGCTCATAATTCTTTTCATTTGCTTACGCATGTAAATTGAAATCGGAATTATAAGCGCCTAAGAAACATTCACAGAGTGAGGAATAACAAACCATTTTATCTCTGATGTCTGGACTTATGTTCAAGTAATTAACCCCTTAAAGAACAAAACACCCAAAAATCCTTTTTTTTTAAGTCAACAACCGGATTTCCATTTCCAAAAGTTCCAATTTCGTCTTTTTTCGTCAACAAATACGGTTGTCGAGCCGTTACCATCGCTGGAGCCATATTAACCTCAACCTGTCTCGCAGTTAGTGTCGTACACCGGACGTATTCACACTTATCATCACAACTGGTAAGAACATTTTTCAAATTCACACGAGAAAGAATCAAGCAAAGAAATGATCGGCCACAAAAGGAGACAACGTAATGAGTGGTGAAATAGAATTGAATTGAGAAATTCATTGGAAATCGTCTGAAATATTGTAACAGCACCATGGACAAACGCGCAACCCAACAACAATCATTTATTGACAATGTAAATAACCTTTCGGCGATGGTTTTCATTTTAAATTTTTAACGGGTATTTGGCTGCTTTACGCATTTCGCGCTCACAAACATACACACACACTCATACTCACAAATACAGTGTTTTGATTATCATTTCAAGCCTTGTTGATACTGTTTAGTCGTCTATATTGATTATTCTGAAGATTTGTTCTCATTGAATGCTTTGTTCGGTGAAAATCAATGCATACATTTTATTCCATTTGCTATGTTATATTTTTTTGTATTCATTCTGAAGTAATGTGCAGAATTCAAGATGAATCATCAGCAGTTATTTGTGGCAAATGTGATAAACATTGATGTCGTAATTATTGAGCGATTTGAAGAGGATGTTGAACGTTCGGAGGAGAATGCACTTACTTTCCCTCTTTATGCAAAAACTTTATGCAGCAAAAAGGATCGCATTTAGTAGACGATGACAAATGCAGAATAACTTTGGCATGACAACATTCCAGCCATTCTAAAATATCTCAATGATGGTGAAGGTGGATCAATGAACGAACGAATCATTTTATTTAGTTGATTTTTACCGAATGAATTGCGCAGTGTTTATCTTCTGTTGCCACTTCTCCACATCAGAATAAAAAATATATATAAATATAATTAATTAAAAAAATTAAAATGTTGATTTTAGTTTTTTCTTTCAAAAGGATCAAACACACAATTTAAAAAGTATTTCGGCCAGTTTGAGTAATGAGGTAAACATGGTAAACATAATCAATGATCCGTATCATCAACACCGATCACTAAACTATTTTTCTCAACTAAACCAATTTTTCAAAAAAGTGTTGGTGTTGGGTGCAGTTTGGGTCTCATTTACATGCCAGTGAAAATTTTAATTACATAAGAACAATTTGCCAGATCTTTAATCTTTGGCCACGACTCAATTTAATTTTCGTATTTACCTAGAGGCAACCGTTAGTTGTAATTACTTATGTTTCCATGAAAATTCAATATTGATTTCAAGTTCACCTCAGATCCTACAGCATCACAATTAACAAACAGAATACCTATTAATTAACCTATTGATTAATGATTGCATTAGAATTCATTAGCCGTTTAATTTACAAAATCATTTCTTATAATATCAGAAATAATGTTTGAATGTTCGCCCTTTATATTAGAATTCTACTCAGCAATTCAACAGTGTTTCAATATTCACCGCTTATAGTAACTTGCACAGTGCCAATATGTTTCAATCCGAACGTACAATGGCAACACCAAAAAATGCGTATTTCAAGCATAAAGATAAACAAAATCGCATCAGCACAAATGTTCTGCAGAACAACTTGCGCACGACGTTTGATATCGGCACAGCACAAAACCACTCAGTCGTTGTAAGGCAATCCTACTACATGTTTTCATTTGACTTTTATTCTATACGTACCGGTATTTCACGTCCATTTTTTATTATTCGATCATAAAATATTAACATAATTTGGTGAGTGAATCGATGAATTTAAATACAATGTTGATATTGCCTCTATAATTTGTGAAAATTGTATCGAATCTGGTGTACAAGTGCTCCCAGCAGATGCTGGGACATATGTATTCTAGTGACATATTTAACGCGCAAAAGCGATCACCAAAATGTAGTTTTTCTTTGGGAAATAAAATATTGCTATTTTAGATCGGTATTTACATATTCACGAATAATAAGCACTTGCTTCTGTTCTGCAGAATGTCTGTCTTTGCTCAGAACTCTGTTTTCTTAGTTCATTTTCGTTTTTCTTGGTTCACATGCTGGCGTCATTTTGTGATTAAATATAAACCTATTTTAACACCTATTTTTAACATTTCATCTACTCATTCATTGAATTGTTTCGTGAATTTGCAGTGATTGTCCCGTTCCACCTGTTCTCGCAAAATAAGCGGCCAATCTTCAGGATGCCACGTAAGTTTCTTAATCAAAAAAGAATGAATCGAAGTGAAACATGGGCAAATAATTGATCAATTATTATATTTACGCCAGAAACCAGACAAATGACCAAAAACCGTGCAGAAATGGCACAAATTTGTCTTCCACATCGTTTTGACTTCATCTTCAATCAACAAAAACCAATTCGAGGTATTTTATATTCTATGGATTTCATTAATTGATTTGATATGATGGTCAAAATTCATTCTTTGGTTTTGTGTGTTGTTAATATATTTTCATGCCACAAAATACAACTGGCTAAATACATCTTTCAGATTTATTTTTGTTTCTTCTTTCAGTTACACGTGCATTAACCAAAGCACTAAAAATCATTGGAGAATCACTTTTGACGAAACAATCACCATCACCACAAAAAATAACAAACCGCCGAGCAACAAGCCCGATACCAACACCGCCGCCAAAACCAGCTCAACGCAAGAGACGGATCCAAACTCTACCAGATGATAAAACAACATCCACCCAAATACAAAATGAATGGTGTGTTTGCCGACGTTCCTCATTCGGCGGAATGATTTTGTGTGATAATCCACGATGCCAGATAAAATGGTTTCATATGCAATGCATGAAGATAAAGACAATTCCAAAAGGAAATTGGTTTTGCCATAACTGCAAAATCCTTACATAATTAAACTAAATCAAATGCAAGTATAGTACTGCTAACTGCTAGTATTTTGAAATGAACTCGCCATTGCATTAGCCATGTAACCATCTTGTTCAATTGCAGTTGCGATTATAACATGAATGAATAAAAAAAATAAAATGACCAAATTGCGTGGCTATGTAATATATAGAACAAACATTCATTTGCTCATTCATTTGCACATATGAAGAAAAAGAATTGTCTATTTTATGTGATTCACATCACATCTTTTGTACCGTTGGCGTCGGGACACATTTGATCTGAATTCAGTCCAGGAAAATCTATGACCATTCGCTAAATTCTCATACGGATACTCCCGTTGAACCACATAAATTCCTCCAATTTTTATATTGAATAGAAAAAGTCTGCAACAAACAGCCAGATTGTCGACGAGTACGTATTTGATTTCATTGAAAATACTTCAGAAAGGTAAGGATAATCAGATCGTACTTTAACATTTTGCTGTAATATCGACATATACGTGTGATCCGACACAACATCAAGTCCAAAATCAATTTAATATTTAGAAAAAAATCAGTCGCCATTTTTTCTGTTCATCTCTCTGTCGAATTGAAAAATTACAAAACAGTTCCTCTATTCTGCAGAACAAATGAAAACTGAAAATCATCTGACGTGTGAACGAGTGCACATTGCAAACAAACAACCGCTATCTTTTGTTCAGCATGAAGCTACATACATACGCAGCATGAACTTGTCAGCTCAGTCTGTTACCGGTTGTGCTACTGATTGCAACACAATCTGTGTGCGTCTACTAAATTTAACTGCGTCATCTTTTTTTATTCTGCAGAAGAAATAAAAACTGAAGTTCGTTCATATTCAAAGCGAAAACAAAACGTCCATTGGTACATTTTCATTTTTCATGCAGTTTCAAAAATAATTCTTGAATTCAAACACAATTTACGTCACACAAAAATGCCGACCACTCAAAACTTTGAATGGAATTTGACCGATGTTCTAGGAAGGGGCGCTTTCGGCACCGTCTACAAAGGAAAAGCAAAACAAAAAGCAAAACAAAAAGCAAATGCAAGTTCTGAGATCCAAGTAGCTATCAAATGTTTTCAAATGACGACGAAGATGTACCGAGAAAGAGAAGCGAATACGCTAAAGATGGCAAACCACAAAAACATTGTTAAGTTCTTTGCGATGGAACGTAATGTGCTTACAAATGCACAAACATTGGTGATGGAACTGTGTCGTGGCGGCGATTTGCAAACTTTGATCGATTCAAACGCAACAGGTTTGCCGGCAGATGAATTTATCCGTTTTTTCAAGAATTTTGTTTGTGGCCTACGCCATTTGGATGAAAAACATATCGTCCACCGCGATATTAAGCCATTGAATGTTCTGATTGATGTGAACCACACCGGAAAGGTTTTCAAAATTGGCGATTTTGGCGCGGCTAGACAGCTTAAGCCGAACGAACGGTATGCTTCATTATACGGCACAAAAGAGTACATGCATCCAGACATTTTTGCCAAGTTTTTCGCGCACGGATTGAACCTGAATGCTCCACTCAAACATGATTTTGGTGCTCATCATGAGCTATGGTCGTTTGCAGCAACCATATTTGAAACAGCCACAGGAACTTTGCCATTCAAACCAATTTTGGACGGTCGTAATGAATTCGAAGTGTGCCAAGGACTGTACAAAATGATGACAGAGAAAAAACCCGTAAATATTGGTGCGTTCGAAAATGAAGTTGGTATGAACTGGATTTGTGCATTGCCTGACACCTGCAGCTTGAATCAATTTTGGAAAAAACGGATCGCAAAGTTATTGATGGGATTGTTCACGGTAATTTGAAAAAAAAACTATCATTACTATTTTCAATTGATACAACTTGTTTTGATTCAGACGCAAGAAGAAAAAATGTGGAAAAAGTCGAAGTTCTTTGATGAGGCAGCCAAAATCGTGCATTCAGACAAACCAGCGTCGAAAAATCAGCCGAAGAAAATCAAACCACTTCGCCGATTGCTTGTTCAGCGCAAGTTCGGTCGCAGTGGATGGTCTCGGGTCAAAAAGTAAGTGAATAGCAAACGGCTCATAGTTTTTCGTTTAATTTTTATATATTTATTTATTCGCTGCAGTGTGGAGAGTGCCGGGCTTCGACAAAAAACTGTTCAGAAAAGGCCAAAACGGATCCTCGGACCACGCAATTAACGAGAAACGGCGGGACCAATATCGGGACTTTTCTTATTCATTTTTTTTTTTCGTTCGCTTCAATCAGTTCCTTAGTTTGTGTGAAGAAAGTGAAATCCTTAGTGTGTAGATTTTTTTCTTCGTTATTTTTTTCTAATTCTTTGTTATTCGATAGTTTTGCAGGAGCCACACAAATTAGTTTTAAGATTTCACACAAACAAACGTGCTGTAATTCTGCCTAAAGTGACTTTCATGTTATTATTTTTTATTTCTTTCCGAATAAAATGCATTCATCAAGTTTTGTTTCTTTGTTCTGTTAACTTGAGATCAATCTTGGAGCATGTTTGGCCGCTTGCTAAACCAACACATGTTAGTATCCGTATCAAACGATCCAATAACATTCGCCGACAAAAATACGAACGTACAATGGCAACACCAAAGAAATGCGTATTTCAAACATAAAGATAAACGAAATCGCATCAGCACAAATGTTCTGCAGAACGTCTGGCGCGCGACGTTTGATGGCGGCACAGCACAAAACCACGTAGTTTTTTGCATTGTACGTTAGTCGTTGTAAGCCAATCCTACTATATGTTTGATGTTTTGACACGAATAAAAACGTACCGGTATTCCACGTCCATTTTGGATTATTTTATCATAAAATATTAACACAATTTTATAGTGTTTATTTATATATGTGAGATTTGTTCATAGTTTTCACCACACTGTGAGTAACAGAACATCGCAGAATATTTTCTTATATAATATGTAAACACTTCAACTTGGTGCCATCTTAGTATCTTACGTGTAACTTTGGGGATAATTCCTTTTATGTGTATTTCTTTCAATCATGGAAGTCGAATTCGAATCAGATCAAACCAATGATATTGAGGATGACTTGATCTCGTTGATAGAAGTAGATGATAGTGAAAGTGATAGTAAGATTACAGAAGTAGAAAGCACCAAAGGACGACAAATTATTCTGAAAAATATGGACAGAGCTGTTCGGAATTGGCGGAAGTGCTTATGTTATGGTTGTGATTGCGCCAGACAAGATTTGAGATCTCCTTCCAAAGAAATGAGGGCTTATTTTTGTAAAAAAAGAAAAATATACATAGAACAAAACGATCGTATTTGCGAACACCACGCTGAGCAGGATCATTGGAACGAACTCATTTGTAATAAAATATCATCGAATTTCACGCCCAAAATGATTGATGAAATGATATTGTTGTTATTACATGTGATTCCCGGAGACCCAAAAATTGACATTGGTTTGGATGACGATCAATTTAGAGAAATTATTTCTGAAGCGGCAATTCCATTTGATGCTAGTAGCATTGCTCAAAATAGACTAATTAAATCTGTTAAATTATATCTTGAGCGGCTACGTCATGGACATACATATAAACAAATAGGAGAACGACACCATATGACACGCAAACTCATTAGCCAAAAAGTTAAACATGGAAGAAATTTTTTTTTACAACATATTGTGCCAAAACATATTGGATTCGAAAATGTCACACGAAAGTGGCTAAAAGAACATACCACAGAGTTTGCACGAAACTTGTATTGTGGCGGTGATCCAGAGAAGTGTGTCACTGTCTGGGATGGCACGTACATTTATACATGTAGCAGTAAAAATCAAACGCATCAAAGAAAAGTCTATTCAAAACAAATGCACCGACATTTATTCAAAGCTATGAAAGTGTGCACTATTGATGGAAAAATTATTGATGTGTTCGGCCCGTTTAAAGCCTCATTGAACGATGCCCAAATCATGAAATTGCTGTGCGATAATACATCTGTTCTAAATATTTACAATGCTGGCGATGTTATTCTCGTGGACCGCGGATTTCGTGACTGTGTAGATTATTTTAAAGGAAAAAACCTTGAAGTAAGATTACCCAATTTTGTTCAAAAGAACCAGAGCGGCCAGCTAACAGTTTTGAAAGCAAATGAATCACGCATGTGCACCAAGATGCGTTTTGTGATAGAAGCACTTAATGGTCATGTAAAAAACAAATGGCGATTGTTTGGTAGAATAATTCCGTCTATTCTTACTGAACACCTAATTGACGATTACAGAATTGGGTGTGCACTGCTGAATATGTTCGCTAAGCCAATCATTTGCGATAAATATGACCATACAACTATTTGCACGGAAATGCTAAATCGTGTAGGTACGAAAAACGATTTGAAAAAAAAGATCAATTCAAATGTGTTTCAAAGACAAGTGAAATTTTTCGCACCAATCGAATCAACTGATTTGCATTTCCCGCGATTTAATCAATCACAGTTGAAAATGTATTGTCTTGGGAGCTACCAAATCGAACAAGCAATGTCATATGCAGCTGAGCATAAGAAAAGCCGAGATGGAATTTTCGAAATACTTGCATTCCCATACATTAAAGTTTTGGTACACTTTGGTGATTTATGCGCCAAAATGATGTTTCAAAGGCCCATGCTGATAAGAGTCGTGATAAGTTCAAGATTCGTGAAGGCAAAAAAGCGTAAAGTGTATATTTTATACAATGAAGAACAAGGTGTCGGTTGTGAGGACACGCACAACCAAATTCTTCACGCATGTGACTGCCAACATGGACTACGGACTCTCGGGTGTTGTTCGCACGTCATGTCCATAATCTGGTATTTTGGATTCGGTCAATACCAGAAAGACATTGATCCCGCTTCCCATATGAATGATTTCCCTTGGTATCCACATCAATAGAAACACACAATTCGCCGAACTTAATTGTTACATCAAATTCATAGCTAACAAGTAATTGAGCATACGATCTCATACTCTTTTTTTCTGTGCATGCAAATCTTAGTCGCCTATACTGTTGTATTTTCAATGTCACACCGTCGCTAGTGACCGCAACACTTATTTCGATTTTATTTTCAGCTCGGTGTTTTCATTTGCCTTTCTCGTTTCAATGTTTTTGTTTCGAAAGTAAATTTTCAATTCCAATACGATTTGCTTCAGTACACTTTGAAACATTCGATGTTTCGATTTCTTACGGTTAAAATGGGAATTTTTATCTGTTTCGTTGATAAACCAAAATGCGATAACAATGTGAATAGTTTGTTTTTTCGTTTGAATACCAAAAATTTCATCATTTTAACCATTTTTATTTTTTCGCAGATTTCCAAAAAAGTGTTGAGAATATGAATTCACAATTGAAGAAAACAGAAGAATAAGAAAAACTTGTAGTGGAAAACAAAGTAGAAAAGTTAAGCCGATGAAAAAGTGTTGTTTTTCTTTTTCGAATCGACTTTTTTTGACCAGTAGAAGAAGGGTTATATCATGGGCTTCATGACTCATGACTAAGCAACAATTACGTAGTCCGAAAAGTGTTGAAAAATGATTACAAAATAATCACGGAGAACGGCAGTTCTCCCAGTGGCGCACCAAAAAATACACTTTTGAGTGCAACACTATATATACGCGAATTTTCGGATTCTGTGTTGCCGACCGATGTCATTCGTGAAATAGGCATTGGCGTGTAGCTTAGGACCGAACTAAACGAAAGCCGTCGTCAGAATGAATTTTTGTGGAACCAAAAAAAATTTCGCTTGGGGGACGTATGGGGGTGTTTTTTTCAGATTATATAGCATATCTCCCGGTGGGTAATCTTGACCACTATCGTTGAGTGACCAATCGATAGTACTCCTCAATACCTTTCCAACGAGTGCTCAACCATCGAAATCGGTTGACCCGTTCAAAAGTTGTGTACGTTTTCCAAGAAAGGGGTGTTTTCCCTGAAAATTGGGTTTGGTATGTGTGTTTGTGTGTTTGTGACTTTGTACCTTCTCTCGATTTCTGTGATGTATAACATTATTTTTAGGGAGTCTGGGGGGCAGTTCAAAACCGTCGAGAACGGGCGAATTTCTTTACATATAAGAAAATAAGCAGGGAAAGAGTGTCGAGGAGTCGATTTTTTTCAAAATTCCATAACTCCGCTAATACACAACATAGAAAATCCGCAGATACCGCAAATGAAAGGTATTTAGCTAGGCTTTAAATTAGTCCCTGTAATGAAAGACATCTGTAATCGGGTTTGGTCACCACATCGAAAAAACCGAAAAATCGAAAATCGATTTTTTTGGTTTTTCGTCATTTTGACCCCCGTACCCATTTTCTAAAATTCTGAAAAACTACACTTTGGTAGTACACCTCAATACCTATCCAACGAGGGTTCAACCATCAAAATAGGATCAACCGTTCCTAAGTTATGGAAGTTGGAATTTCACTCATCATTTTTCGCAAAAATTGGGTTTTGGCTATATGTGTTTCAGAGTTGACACTATCAAATCAAGTTGTGATATAATACTAAATATGATTACATAACATGCTCGCAACTCATATATCACAATCGATAAACATTAGAATTGGATTTCAATTGGGGCATATTGACGCGATTTGGAAGAAAATTTGGACAAGTAAAAAAAATCAAAAACTTCAAAATCGAAATTTTGGCTCATTTTGTCATATTTTCGCCGTATTTACTTCAAAGGTACTCAAAATTTGCACTTCGGTCGATGAAGTTGAACAGAATTTGATGATATATCTCGAAAAGTTATTATTTTTAAGTTTTTTTTTACAAAATAACCTTACAAAACTACTGATATAAGATGAAAAAACCTCTGAACGAGGTATAAACAGAGTGGCGCACCCAAATATCCTGCCCTCAAAATGACTGATATCACATTTTACGTGGCGCTGTTGAATTATATATTTTTGATTCAACGCTTTTCAAATAATTCAACAACCTTTCCATGATGGCATCAATTGAAATTTGAACTAGTGTGCGCCAGTGCAAATCCCGAACGAAAACGTGAATTGTAACACGGCAGAAAATAAATTCGTTTTGTTTACACAAATATTTTGGTTTGAATCGTAGCCTAACTCAAATCAAATTGACAGAAAAACGCTTTGCTCGCACTGGCGCACACTAGTTCAAATTTCAATTGATGCCATCATGGAAAGGTTGTTGAATTATTTGAAAAGCGTTGAATCAAAAATATATAATTCAACAGCGCCACGTAAAATGTGATATCAGTCATTTTGAGGGCAGGATATTTGGGTGCGCCACTCTGTTTATACCTCGTTCAGAGGTTTTTTCATCTTATAATAATGATAGCTGAATATTGCAAAACATAAATAATACACACAAAAAGAAAAAAAATCAAATAAAATAAATCAAAAATCAGAACAACAAAAAAGTCACAAAATGAGATTGCAACCGAAACAGCAACAGTGTTATTTGTGTGTTTTACCGCGAATGCCATGGGCAATGATGACAAGTTTGTCGTGGATGTGTGAATTATGAAATTGCCAATCAAATTGAAATGGTGTTGGATGGTGCACGACAAATGAAACGTCAAAACTAAAAATGTTCTGATTTTTTTTTCGAACACTCAAAACTACCAAATAATGAACATCCAAAAAATACAGACAATTGAAACATATTTTATTGATAGCTTATCTTGTAATAAGTAAGTGATTTTAAATAAAGTGGTTTAATAAAATAATGGATTTTCATAGCACATTGTCAGCGAAAATCTATTGTTTTCGAATGAAATTACATTACACCGAAAATACCGCGTTTCAATTGTCTGTTTATGTAATACAAAGTCATGCATTTTAATTTCTGAGTGTCAAAAATTATTTATTCGAATAGTGTAAATGTGCATCTAAATTACAGGCACCAATAAATTGTGCGTGCTTTTTAGTTTAATTCGAATGAAATTCATGATTGTGCATTTTGTATTTGAGTTCATCGATCAACATCAAAAATCAAATTCAAGCCGAATACATTGAGTTGATATATTTTGGCTTATGTATTAAATCATGTGCTTTGTTAAGACCAAAAAGCCAAATAATGCACTTATTTGTTGTGTTATACCGAAGCACCAACTGCAGAGAGTGCATGAGAGTCAAAACCATTCAAAAAATTATGAAACTTCATTGTGTGAGGTGCACCGCATCAAAATCGCCTGCAGCCTTATTCGTTCGCATATTAATTTTTCAAATAGTTTTATTTGTATTCATAAATTCTTTTTTCGTTCCACTATATTGGATTGGCGCTAAGTGCGCATTTCGAAGGCCGGACAGTGTTGGCAGTCCTAATGAAATGGTTTGGTGCCTAAATAGCTTGTTGATTTTGTTTGTTGTGTGTTGTTAAGATCGGAAACGAAAACGTTTTGATGTATCGGAGTGTCGTTGACAAAGGCTATGGGTAAAAACGACGCATGGCTACGATTGCAATACACACCACCACAAGCGCATCACACTTTTATTGGGTCTCTCTCTCGTTTGGTCTTACATGGTTTGAAAATGAGCATCGCATCAATGTATGCTGTGTAGCGTAGGAGCAGAGAACTCAGTCGATAAATATTATAGGATAATTTCCGAAACCAAATACAAGTCGATCGAAAAGTAAGCTGTTATATGAGCCGAACGCTCAGTTTGGTTTTATTTGCGTCGCAATAGCTCCCCATATTGTTCACATAAGCCAAGTGCATACAAAACAACCAATTTAAACATAATTTCATATATACCTTACTTCGGTGTGCATCTTCTACTGGATCAAAGGTAAAGACAATTTTATCGATTGAAAAAAAAGAATATTTCTACCAAGTCAAATAAGAGTTTTCGTGGCGAGTGTTGAAAGAAGAAGAAAAATATCTTTCAACGAAAGAATTTAAAAAATCGGTTTTCATGTAGAAATAGTGCATTTACATGCCGAGCGAAAACAAGAAGAGATAGCAAAAAAACGAACCAACCGGAATGCAAGAGGACTTGATAGTGTGTAAACATTTGTTTTATTTTCGAAAGAAGTTGTGTATTTATGCCATTTTTTTTATATTATATATTAAAGATAATATCCTCGCCATCATCGGCACGCGAGATAATTTCATGGCTTTTGCCATTTTTACAACGGCATTACTTGGATCCCGATTGCAAAAACAGACACCGAGATTCCCATGAAAATTCAACGATGCAATTGAACTGTAACCACTTTGTTTTACAGCTTCTATCAAGATCTACATCATGACTGCACCGAGAAGTGATTTGCAGCGTTCATTTTGCTGGCCCATTTGACAATTCAAAGGAAGTTGCCACTATCATTACGACCGATGTTTAACTGTACGATCAGTGCTGTTGAGCAATGTAAAAATATACGATCGTTAAATCTGGATTCGGTTGGTGTAAAAAACAGTGGCAGCCTGTTTGATTGTGTTTCGGGGGTTATATTTTTTTGTTTCTCTCGTGTAATTTTGGAAATCCGCTATTTTCTCATGCCACAAATGATTCAATGCATACAAAAATGTGTGTAAGATACATGTGGATATGACGGTTGATATCTCATGTTCTTAATCGAAGAACCGTTTCGAAATAAAGTGTAACAAAATAAAATGTGCAGAGCGACATCGTGACAAAGGGAATATTCAGCCAAATTGGAATGTTTCGTATATGAAATAAAACATGAAAGATTTGGTTTCATGTGTGTGTGTATGAGTATTGAAAGTGAACGGGTCAAATTCAACCATTCTGGTAATAGATGTGGAATTAGCGCATTCTCCACACTGGTGACACTCATAAGAATTTCTGTTGAGTCGTTTGTTTTTAATCGCATTGTTGCTGTGACCAAATACAAAAATTATTCATAAACAAGAATTCGCTGGAAACGTACCAATACAAATAAACAAACGACAAATTGTGGTTTCTGTTTCTGATTGTGGCATTTGGTTTTGATGGCGAAGAGAGAAAATTGAATTCCGTTTAGACCGAAAATTTTGAGAAATTATATATTCCGTTGTATTCTTAAAATAAAAATTACACGCGTATTTGTTTTTTCTTCTGAACGCAAAATAATAAGCCCCCTTCGAAAAATTTATTATTTTAACTGTCGGACAATCTTGCATTGTATCCGTGTGTGTGTGTTTGTGTGTACCATATGCAGCACCAAGGCGACTGTGCTCAAATATCTGAATTCAAACAATTTATTTCAATTAGTATGCCATATTTCCCAGCCGCGTCTCTATCAGATTGCTTGTAACGAACGTGTCTGTCCATCTACTAAACGCACCAATGACTTGAACATGTCAATCGAAATAATCAATCGATCAAGCGAGCAAATAAATAGCCACACAAACGGAATAATATGCTCTGAATGTGATGTTTTCACTGGCATGATGATGTGTGAGTACCTGTGTTTGTGTGCAAAAACGTGCATACATTTTCTGACAAACGAGTGCATATTTGCACTTCCCCATGGTATTACCTAGAATATTTTAATAAAAATCTTGAAACGTATAAATGATCGCCGAAGTGAGTGTGGAAGACGTTTTCTACTCGAGCATCAAGAATCAAACGAGTATGAACGATGAATAGTCTCGAGCGAATAATAAAGAAAAACTACAAGCGAACAAAAATTAAAAAATGCGAGAGCGTGCATCATATTGCGTCTTTTGTGCAACAACAATAATTGGATCATAATAGTCTAACATTTTTTCTTTCTGGTATCGTGCACGAAGTCAATTGTACTTACAAGTGAATTCGCGCATTCCATCGCTAGCGACATCAGCATTACATGCATTTTGATTTTAATTCTTCAGAATTAAATTGCACACGGAATTGTTTCAATGCTTTGGCAATGTCAATGCGTCTCGAAATACTAACGCGCAGTTTTGCTATATTTTAGAAATAACAGCGCATCCAATTTATTTGCTACACTCGAAGATTTTAATGAAATTGGTTTCTCGGTTATTGTTGTTGGCTTTGTTTCGCTCATTGGTTGACGACGCAGATATTCATTGGGGCTTATTATTAGGGCGCAGTCACACGTGGCAACATTTTCTGGAAACATGTATGAAAATGTTTCCAGTAAATGTTTCCAGTTGTAAAAATGTATGTAGTTTACATAATGTTTCCAGAAATGTTGCCACGTGTGACTGCGCCCTTAATGTGCTTAAATACTTAATCTTTTAGTTAAATGTCGTGACTTTTTGTATTGGTTCACTAATTTTTATCGGCTCTTGGTTGCATCCCTGTTTAAAATCCGATGCGTTCATACGTGTTTAATGAATGTTTGTAAACCAACGAGAAAAAAAAACAATCCACACCCTTCTCAGGCAAACGGTGATGCATTTTAGAAGCTCAACCACACACACAGTCCTTATTTCTTAAATTAAATATTATTTTCACTTGATGTGAGTGCTTGTGTTGACTGATTTGAATTAAAAGTGGTCTTGAATGGCAATCATTTTATGTTGAATGCCGTTGCCATAGTTCATTGCATGTTGCACTCGCGCTTTCGAGAATTACTGTTGAAACAAAGCAGTGAAATATTTTCATCTGAATAATACTTAGCCAAAAATAATTTTGGTCTCATCAAATTCATATTGTAGGTGTTTAAAATGTCGCGATTCTTGTTACATTCCTTTGGGATAGCTTGAAATATTGAACTTCATTAGCATTGATTTGATCGAAACCATTCGTGTAACTGATTAAATAAGTAAATAACAGAATCTATATTTTTGTTTGCCTGTTTAGAGTCGGTGAAATTCAGCTATTAAAAAAAGGTGCATCAAAATGAAGTACATAAGCGAAAATACAAATCCCCAAAAATTGAGTGTGTGTAGAGAGACGTGGTCATTATCGGTAAGTGAATTGAATTTTTACGTTTACACCGTAAAATACCTACATTGAAAAAAATTATAATTTTTCAGAATATTATTCTTGCCAATGCAGCCTCTCGGTTGGGAATTAGCGGTGAAGGCGCAAAAGACTGTGTGAAACATGATCTACCAGCTTTGGTGTCGTCGCTTCAAGAAATTTCAGATGTCGAACGATCAAGTAAGTTAAGAGACTATTACCTATTCTTATATTATATTGATGATTTTGTTTTTTGTGTGACTTTGACTAATAAATGAAATTCAATTTCTAAAGAATTGAAAACAGTGTTGGTGGTTGGTGCTGGACTAAGCACAGCTGATGTGGTAACTATTTGCGGATCATTCGGTATTAGTGTCATACATGTTTATCACAATCGATCAGTTGCACCTGATGAAATGCTATCAGAAACTGTCTATCCCGAATACCATGAGGTGAGCTCACACATTTTTGGATTCAATAATCGATTGAACTTATTTTCACTAAAACATTTTATGTTTTTTCATCTAGGAGCACAAAATGATGAAAGATAGTATCAAAATGTACAGCAAGCATGTACTCCCCAATGCCTGGGCATACAATCATTGAATTCATATCCGGTTCATCAGAAGCGTTAATAGTGATAATCAAACGGTTGATGAATCGTTCTGTGCAATTTTAATCGGTGTTTGTCCTGATTTAAAATTTCTTGATCCAAATACAAAATATGTTTTCTATTGTTTGCCCTAATTATATACAAAAATCTTATTAGCATGAGTGATCGTTAATTTATTTTCTCTTTTCAATTTTATCAAATTGATTGGATTGTTTTAACAATGTATGGACAAGGGATTAATCAAACTTAATTTAATGAAATGTGTTCAGAAGTTTTGTTTAAAGTTTCAAGGCACAATAAATAAAAGAAAATCTTGTGTATTTCGTAGAATCCTGATCCAGTTTTTTCCTCATTACATTTTATTTGGGGGTATGATTTTTACAACTGCCAATACAAATATCATGTCCCTTGAGCTGAGTGTAAGTACACTTGATAAGTTGACAGTTTTAAATGATTAAAATTGATTTATTGAAAAGAATTGAGCAATTTTTTTGTATTAAAGGCAACAAAATATTCCTGAAACGCTTAAAATTGAGAATTGAGTTTTTTGTCTACTTTTCTTGGATTTTGAAAAAGAATCGATGAAAGAAAACTCAAGAAAGTCGAATTTGGGGGAAAAACCAAAAAGTCCATAATTTTATTCTTTAACTGCCACATAAAATATATGCGTTAACCAATTTCTTTTGAACAATCAAAAATTGACACTTGTTCATGATGGCAATCATCCTAATCTCACCGATTTAATAAATATTTCGAATTCATTCATTTAATAAGAAGAAAAAAACAAAAACACAACGGAGCAAGTTTGTTATTGGAAATCGCCGTGTTCTATTCATCGATAGTAATATATTTGTATTAGATACAGTTTATTCCATTTGATGTCATTAACTCTTCATTTATTATCATTTTGCTTATGACGGAATGCACTTTTGGTAATTGATACTTGGTGTTGCCATCGTTGCCAAGGAAACAAGTGGGTACGCAAAATGTCAGTAGTGCCATCTGTTGGATTTTATTGATAGATTTTATGTTGATAGATTTTATATGGACACGACCCCATCTTCTTTACGAGAGCAACCCAAAAGCAAAGTTGAAGGTTGTGTGAATAAGAATATGAATAAGTAAACAAATATATTTCATACAAATGCACCCATTTGAAAAAGTAATAGAGATTCAGTTTCATCTAAATACAAAAAATCCAAACAGTTTTGAGTAGATTAGAATGAAGAAGGAACATAAACTAAGGTTTTGAAACATATGGTCATATTAACACTTTAGTTAGGTCATAAAATTTTATCAATGACCACACACACACACACACAAAAAATGCACATGTGGTACAACGCGTAGATGCAAAATATGTAATATTGTCAACCAAAATGAAATTTTAGTCAATTTCAACTCAGTTCAGTTTCAGTTTTTAATGAGTTTAGAACTATTTTGAGTTTAAAAAAGTCTATTTTTTCATCATACGTCATATTAAGTTTTAAAAGTATTGAATAAAAAAATAATAATAATCCAATCACAATGAAATTATTTGGTGATAATTTGTCTTCAACTCTTTACGTTTGCAAGACCTGTTTTTCTATCGATCGAGTTGATATTTGTCTTGAAAAAGATGTGGACTATAGCAATGATAGTTATTTATTCATCAACGAAAAAAATGTTCAAATTTGATTCCCTCATCATATGTCGACCTGAGAGTATGTTGCAATTACTGTAGAATGATTTTGGGGACGATCATCTATAATATAAATGATCCCACAATCAGATCAATTCGGTTATTAAAGGAAAAGTTAATAGCCATTCTACCAATTCAAGATGCTGAAATATCATCAACAAATGAAACTCTCTAATTTCAAGTGGTGTCATTTTTATTTACACTTCAAGTATTTTTCTCACTCATAAAAGACGATGATCATAAAAATAATGAACAATAATTTTTCAAACAAAAAAATAAAAAAAAAGAACTTATTTGAAAATTTAGTTGAGTTCCAATCTTTACATCGATAACATCAATTTCTAAAAATCCACGAGATTCAATCATATTTGTATGTGAAAATGTCATCAAAAAATGTTAAATATTTGTGCCCCGGTTGTGATAGAACACTATTCTCAGAACTATCCATCTACACGCGAACCTCAATCATGCAGTTCAATTACATCATCGTGCCCAGAAAAAAGTGCAAAAATATTATTCGTGGTTGGCGTGGAGAGGGTTTCAATTGCAAGGAGTGCTATGAAAGAGTTGGGAGACATGTCAACAACCAATATTATTCAACCGTTAAACTCATAAAATTTGATGCATCTTTCATTCAAGCTGTTGATTGTTAATATAACTAATATAATCAATTTTGATGATGTTACCAACTTAAAAAACAAACTCAACAAAGAAAATTGTTTCCAAACTAAATTCCAAAATAAAATTCAGATTCGTGTTGAAAAATCAGAAAATCAAATGGTTGCTTTTATTTTATCATAATCTTCATTTCAGTAATCAATTAGAAATATTAGGTAAGTAAGCTGTATCGCATTCAAGTGGAAATCTTTGAATGGATCACTTAAACTAAAATTAACGACTGATTTATTGAGAATTTTCAGATTTAGATACATATTTAACACCATTAAAAATCAAATATTTCAACGTATTCACATCAAGTTTGCGCACTGATTTTTTATTAGCAGACTCTACACTACACCCTTCTTCCAATTCTTTGAAATAGATATTCAAATCTCGTACTGTGTAATAGTTGTTATCTGAATTATGTGATAATTTTTGGCCCACGAGTTCCCTGGTGATTTTTCCAAATGTTGTGAAATTATCCTTCACATATTTCAGTGCTTCATGTTCCTCCATTTTACGTATTTTAGTAACCAAAATTTCTTGCCAGTTTTTATCTTTTTCATGTGTAAAGTATTCTGCAGTCCAAACATCATTTACAGATAAAAGAGCAAATATTCTGTTTAAATCGGTTTTTGTTACTTTTTCCTCTTTGTCGTACAATGCTGCTGACATTGACGTATTTTTTATTACATCATCACCATAAACAAATTTTGAGTTTTCTGCTGTTCTTATATTAAACGTATATTCTGATTTGGTGTTTGGTCGTTCAACTTTATAAACTGTATTCTCAACGTAGAAATCGCCTATTTTAATATCATTCAATTTTCTTGGTTTGAATGCTTCATCGTATAACCGTTTATTGGTTGTCATCTTAGAAACTCTTGTTATTTCTGTTATTTCTCAGTTGAGTTGTTTTCTTCAGATTGAAAAAGTATGTCTTTTCACAACAAAGCTACTATTAATATCAATAAAAAAAAATATTTTTTTCTCAAATAACACATTAATTTACGCGTTGATCTACATTGCGTTTGGGTTGAACGATGTAGCATACATTAAAAATATGAAGCGTCGCAACACATCATAGAGTAACTATGTAAAACCGCGGCGCAGCATATTATCTAAACATTGCTGCGGCGCAGCATGCATTAACTAAGAAAGCTGCGGCGCAGCATGTATTATCTAAGAAAGCTGCGTCGCGGCATGTATTATCTAAACATTGCTGCGGCGCAGCACGCATTAACTAAGAAAGCTGCGGCGCAGCATGCATTAACTAAGAAAGCTGCGGCGCGCCATCTATTATCTAAACATTGCTGCGGCGCAGCATTGCTTAGTTAATACATGCTGCGCACACACTCACACAGACGCATGTGTTTGACGTTCACACATATAGTGTACGTGTGACACTAACACTAGTGTGTTCAAGTAACCATGTATACTACACTACTCATGCAGCACATCGCAGCGCCAACACTGAACCGAAGCGCCAGTTCATTTTTAAAAAGGGCAACTATTATGAAATGAACCGCCATTTAGGTGCTATTAATTTTGAAGCGCTTTTTTCAAACAAATCACTTGTTGTTGAAAATTTTGCACAATACTCTTGATGAAGCAATTCAGCGCTATATCCCATCACAACTGGTAAGGGATAAACAAAAATGCCCATGGTTAAACAAGCACCTACAAGCACTGAAAAACAAAAAAGCTAAGGAATGGAAGAGATACAAGAGGACGGGCAACAAAAAAAACTTCGAAGCTGCTTATGAACAGTTTAATAAGCTCAACACTGAGCTATACGACGGCTATGTTGATAGACTGAAGTCCTCGCTTAGGCATCGTCCAGCATCATTTTGGACATTTGTGCAGTCTAAAAAAACCACCGACCATAAGCCGAAAACACTTCATTTCAAAAATGTCAAAACTTCAGATGAGAAGTCACAATCGAATATGTTTGCTGAATTTTTCTGCAGCAACTATGATCCAGTTCTAACTAAAACTCCAAATCCGTCAACTCAACAATCACCAACGCAATCAAACTCAAGTTGCTTCCAACTTGAAGCTCAATTTGTTCGTGAGGAGCTAGCCAACATCAATACTAAAAAAGCTGTGGGTCCAGATGGGATTCACCCACTATTACTGAAAGGATGTGCGGCATGATTGGCAACACCGCTAACTGAAATTTACAATGAATCTCTAGCTCTTGGCATTTTCCCGGATCAATGGAAGCGGTCCAGTGTCACACCGATTTTTAAGAAGGGTGCTAGATCGAATATCGAAAATTACAGATGCATCGCCAAACTGCAAACTATTGCAAAATTTTTCGAGCACCTTGTAAACGTCAAATTACTAGCACTGATTTGCGACAAATTATCACCAAACCAACATGGGTTCCTGAAGCACAGATCAACATCGTCAAACTTGACCGAATTTGTGCATTATGCCCATGGGGGTTTGAATGAACATGCTCAAATTGACGTTCTGTATACTGATTTCAGCAAAGCATTTGACAAGGTTGATCATCAAATCCTTCAACAGAAGCTGATTAAATTCAACTTGCCTCAAAATTTGCTAAACTGGCTGCAATCATACCTGACACACAGAACTCAATTTGTCAACTATGGGAAAAGTGAATCAACAGATTTCAACGTGACATCGGGAGTACCTCAGGGTAGCCACCTTGGGCCAACGTTGTTCCTGTTATTCATAAATGACATAATCAAAGACATGGAGGATGTTGTTGTTCTATTGTATGCTGATGATATCAAAATTGCAAAAATCATTAGAAAACCGGAAGACAGCGCCACGCTTCAACTTGCAATTGATAAACTCAGGGAGTGGTGTGACAAGAACTCGCTTCATTTGAACCTTGACAAATGTGTTGTGCTGACAATACACAGGCCAAAAGAGCCCACTATGACCACTTACACATATGGCAACTACACTTTCAAACGAGTCGATGAACACAGAGATTTGGGTGTGCTCATTGATAGCAAACTCACTTTCAATCAACACATTGAAGTCATCACTGCAAAAGCGACTGCGGCTCTGGGGTTTGTTAAAAGGTTTTGTTATGACATCCCTGATACACAAACCTTGAAAGCGCTTTATTATGCGCTGTTCCAGTCAATCCTCGGATATTGCAGTATTGTATGGATGCCGCATGCTGAAGTACACATTAATAAAATAGAGAGAGTGCTGAAGCAGTTCACTATGTTCGCTCTGAAAGAGTATCCATCTCCAGCTAATGGCTTCCACATCTCATCATATGTGGAGCGATTGGAGAAACTGCAGATGCATCCACTTCAGCGCAGAAGAGTAAACGTGGCAATTACGACTCTGTACGACATTCTGAACGGTCATTGGAACTGCCCATCGGTTCGAGCAGACATCGAGGTTAACCCCAATGAACGTAATCTTCGTCGGACAGAGTACATACGAATTACTGACAAAAAGATAAGAGTAACCCCTGCAGCACCACTTGCCCAAATGTGCAAATATGCGAACTCAGTGTCGGAGAATTTCAAAAATACCAGCGGTCGCTCAAACTTCATCACATCTGTGCGTAAAATACCGAACGAAGTATTCGAGACTCCGGCACTCGTATAGGATCTTTGGCGGACCCACACTGCGATGACAAGGCTCACTTTGTAGGGTTTTTTGTAGATGTGAACACAGAACAAAAAGAGATGGAAATATACATCTGTATCTATCCGTCCCTCTCCAACATTCTCTGCCAGAAAAAAAAACCCTTTAAAGTGAGCCTTGTCATCGCACTGTGGGCGGACCTTTTATCGCATCTTCCCAAAATATGCTCTACATGAGCACCCCCCAGGTAACTCAATTTTGCACAGTATTTGTTCTCGCGGGGGAGATAGCAGGCTCTTCACTAATCTTAAACACTTTCCTCACATGCGAATGAGTGGTAAACACAACTGGAAGCGGTACAGACCAAAATAAGATGGCTAATCAGACGATGCTGACGGGATACCAGTGCCTGTCTAAGATCCATGCTTAGACCGCTCACTCTTTGTCATCCCCTTACGTCGTTTGACTTGGACGGCGAACAGTAGCCCGTATTCTGACAAAAAATGGTGTGTGCAGAAGCACCCTCACCCCGGTGCACTTGTAATTTTTTGCCTGAATGCCAGAGTGAACTGTACATCGTGACCGATCTGATCTGGACTGCTCGGGAATTTTTCTTGTACTTTCTTTTTATCAATGCCTTGCCTGATGACATCGAAAAACGAAAGTACAATTCCAGGTTGTCGCATTTTATTCATGATAATTTAAAAAGCTTAAGATTTGTTGTTTGTCGATAGTAACCCGGGACTCCGTAGAAGCATGGACTTGCCGGTGTGTACGCGGGACTCGGGAAAATTTAGCCCCTACGAAGTATGGCACACCCCTTCATCAGTCAAACTCTAATGATGTGGTTTTAGTGAGGTTTTCCACGACACAAATTGTCCTCACACACGAAACATTAATCATGGGATGACTAATTTCGAACTACTCAAAATGACCAAGTCACGTATTGTGATAGTTTTTCGAATATTTTACTTAAGCTGTGATATATCTTTAACGTAGCGTCCTTTTGACTATATAATTCTTTTAGATTATGCATATGTGCCTTAGTTTTCTTATATTTCTGTTCCTTTTGACAGTAAATGGCTCAAATATTGTATTATACGTTTTTCATTGATGTATCGGGACTAAATCCCTTGTTTCGAAAAAATCAGGTTTTTTCAAGGAGGCTTCGCTAACTTGTTTTCCTGTAACTGTACTAATTATTCAGCCAGAACTTGGCGGTGACAAATAAATAAATAAATAAATAAATAACCTATAAAAAAATCATTATATTCGACGTAGTTTATCCAGAAAAACATTTTTTTACCATACATAGGGAGAAGAAATGGAGTTTTATTGACATTTCTAAGGAAATGCTGAGTGAATTTTTATGAAAATCAGCCCTAAAACAGCCAAATTTCAAATTGACAGCGCCGCGAGAGGAATTAACTTACAGACTTCACCCAGTACAAAAAATGTTTGTATTGAAGTGTAGTATACAGCGCCCCTACGCCGATTGTGATACACCTTTTTCTTAAAAATCGATGCACCCTAGCGTATATATAGTAGAGTGGTAGGCATTTCCACTCTTGTCGAATTTCAATCGGCACGATGCATTTTCTATGGAGGTTAGGTATAAAAATGACGCCTGTAAATTTTCAGACTGATCGAAGCACGTTTGATGGCGCCTCATCGGCCCCAAAGGTACTTGACCCCAGAAATTGCTAATTTTGGCCAAAATTCACATTTTTAGTCAAAATGCGAAAAATTCCCAATTATTTGTAATCGTATCATTTGTAGATGCATATATTCGACATCATAAGTGAAAATAATCTAAAATAAATGGGTATTTTCTTCACTTTTCATACAAAATAACCTGCAAAATGATAAATTTACTACTACAATGGCGAGTTAGGAAGCTTGTTTGGAACTTTTGCGTTTTTCGACTAAAAAACGGACTTGTATCGTTCCAAATCGCTTGGCAATCGATTCCTTGGCAAAAATTGGACAGATAAGGTCAAACGCAAGTCTTTCTAGCTTGGCTTAGCAACTCTTGCTGTGGGCTATATGACATTAAGTCGACCATTCGCGCATATTCGAGAGAAACACTACTTTGGGCGCCTATAACTACCGGAATATTCATCGTAGAACTATCATATGCACATCAAATCGGGTTAATTTGAACCAAATCAACAGGAAATGTCATCGAACGATGTAAAATGTGCTTTTTTTCTGCACTTTGAGCCAAAAAACGGGATTTTTCGCCTCAGAACGCCAATTTTCGAGATTTTCCGCACTAGAGGTACACCAGAAAGTGTACCAATTACTCCTAAACTCTGCATAACTCATAAGTCAAGTACAAAAGTAACTCTGAGGAAGTTTGAAGATAATCGGACTTTAATTTCATACAAAAGAGTGCTCAAATATTGAAAAATTTGGTTTTTTTGCCATTTTTTGGCCTATTTTTGAATTTTTGGTCATATTTTGAGTGAAAATCCATCATTTTTTTAATTCCGATGTCTGAATCAAAGGTATAAGACTATATTTGAGACCTTAAATCAAAATACACCAAAGAGATCCACATAAACCAAGCTCAAATGGTTTTAAAACTGACTAAAAATGTGAATTTTGGCCAAAATTAGCAATTTCTGGGGACAAGTAACTTTGGGGCCGCTGAGGCGCCATCAAACGTGCTCTGATCAGTCTGAAAATTTTCAGGCGTCATTTTTATACCTAACCTCCATAGAAAATGCATCTTGCCGATTGAAATTCGACAAGAGTGGAAATGCCTACCACTCTAATATATAGTGTTTGAATGTTAATGGTCTGCACCATACAGCGTTTCTTCGCCAGAGGTGGTTTATTATAAATTTTATAAATTTTTTTATAAAAAATGTACAAATTCATTTATAACCAATGTTTGATAGCACCGATCAGTTAACTCATTTGCCAACCCTAACGGTTACGGAGCAAAACGCTGCGATTAACTGATTTCAAAATTGATTATTACATTTATTTTCTTGAAGTTTTAAAATATTCAATTAATCTCTTTTTTAAGTAACCAAGATCAAAGTGTATTTTTTGGTGCGCCACTGGGAGAACCACCGTTCTCCGCGATTGATTGATTTGGATCCGTTAGCGACTTCAACTTACACAGGTGCACTGATGCCGTCGAGTCAGTGGTGAGTCCCTTATACATGCGCAAATATCATTGCTCTGCAGTGGTGACAGAAACAGAACACTGTTGCTGTATACACTAGCCCGTGCATAATTCGATGCTGCTTATGTGAGACACTCACACAGTCTCATCATTGAGTTGGTGCCGATGTGAACGTGCATTGTTGTTGTTCGCTTTTTTGTGTCGTTTTATACAAATCAAAATACAAAACGAAAGATTCTACGAATCACCAAATACTCGAAACGTCATGTGGAGTAGCAGCCAAATTCAGTATAGTGTAATACTACACATTTTTATTGAAATATGAAAAAAAAAAATGATTTACTGTATAGTTCCAGAATTTAGACGGCCATATTTCTTTTTCACTCAAAAATGATATTTTGCACTCAAATCGGCCGTGTTTCACTCATATTGGCCGGATTGCACTCAAAAACGAAAACTCAATTTTAAGGCTGCTCACGTACTGTTCACGAACGTTCGCGAACATAAAAATTTATGAAATTCGAGTACGCGTTCGGTTCGTGTTCGTCAAGTGACTGTTCGTACGAACACGTACCGAACACGAACGAACTCAAACATGTTCGTTCAAAAATATATTTTTTTTTTCAAAATAATTTACACTTGAATATGTATTCATTTTATGATGAATTAAAGCTATATTATTATTATATTTTGTCTTTTTTATCAAAAATTCATTTTACATTGAGTGAACGTATTTTGATTGATGAATTCCGCTTACATATAAAGCATATATGATAGAGCGGCATAACATAAACTGTTTCCAATCAATGAAATACCTCATAATGTCTAATTTCACTTTTTGGCTCCAAAGAACGATGACCAAACGTTTACCAATTTGATTTACATTAACCCTCTAGTGCATAGGTTCGCCTATTGGCGGGTTTAGATAATCGAAAATAAAACGCACTTCAAACAGCAATCCAATAAAACCATGACATAAAAAACATTCGGAGGCTTTCATTTGCTTTAATTTATCTTGAGCGGTTGTTGAGTTACAAGCATGAACGTAAAAAAATGTGAATTTGACCCAAAAAAATTGAGATTTCTTAAAATTTGACACTTTTGAACAATGAATTTCATTGTTCTTTTTCGTTGTCAAATGCATTTCCCAAGTTAGCCTTGCATTTTTAAGGATTTTCACTATTTTTTTAAGTGGTTTGGGAACAAAATCATCCTAATTAGATACCTCAAAACGCTGAGAAAAATTCATGCATTAGAGGGTCAAGACTTCAGCTCAAGTCTCAATGTAAATCAAATGGAAACGTCAAACTGGTTCTGTCCATGAACTGTCAAGCATGTTTTTTTTTCGTTTGAAAGAATTTATGCATCGACACAGCCCAACACGATGGCGCTTATATGGCATTTTAGACTTTTTTTTGCGATGAATTCTTATCAGCGCCATCGTATTTCACATCCACCAACTAAATTTAGTTCCAGTGCAACAAACTGAATTTTAACAACAACGGCAAAGTGAACACTTACACACAGTTATACTATTCACACGAATAGTGTACAAGGAGAGCACGCTTGATACACAATAGTTGTGTATTCATGAGTGTGTGCGTATCGGTTTGTCTTTCGCTCTCTTTGTGCACTATTCGTGTAACGTATATTGATCGCTGTTGTCTTCATACAAGCACCATCTCCTTGACACAGCCTCTTGACGACTTATACCCCCGGTTGCCGTTTCGAAAACCCAAAATGGTTCACTCCACAACTTATTAATTTGGAAAATAGGCTGAATAAATTGCGATCCAGGAGAAAATGGTCAACGGAGGCAAACAAAGAATTTTTGATTAAGCGGACTGAATATAATCGAAGTGTCAGAAAGTCATATGAGCAAGCTTGGAAGAGCTTGCAAGGCATCTATGAAGACGATTACATGCAAGTTCATGCGTTCATGCAAAAATTAAGTAAACTCCCACATATTAAGCATTCTTCAAGCCAATCCATTCGCGATGTCATAGACCAATACAAAAGCACATTCACGGCCTGAAAAGGTACATCGCCATGAATGAAAGTCACCCTTATGTGGTATTTGCAGTTATCGATCGAATGGATACGGACACATAAAGAGCTTGGGAAAAACATAGGCCGACTCTAGCTAAGGCAAACGCTCAAGAGGCAGAGGCGAGCGATAATCCAAATGCGAGCATAGGCGTCAATACAGGCAAAACTGGAAAATATATTCCAACTTGGGCGCAGCTAGAAGAGTTTCTAGAAGGCGAAGTAACCATTCGTGTTCACGCTGAAAAGCGAAATTCAAACTCGAGCGATCACACTAAACTAAATGCGTTCAAGCGTCAAAAGAATCAAGAAAAACGTTTCAACTCAACTGGGAAAAGCACTCCTGAGTTTTTACAATGTAAATTATGCGTTAACACTCACGCATTGTATAGATGTGAAGTAGGTCAAATATATCTTCCACTCAAGTTGGCTGTTTTCCACTCAAATTGTCTACTTTCCACTCAAAGATGATAAATTTCCACTCAAAATGGTCAATTTTCCACTCAAATTTGTCAATTTTCCACTCACGACTTTCTACTCAAAATGGTCTACTTTCCACTCAATTTGGCCATTTTCCACTCATTTTGGCAATTTTTCACTCAAAATGGTCATTTTCCACTCAAATTGTCCATTTTCCACTCAAAATTTTCCACTCAAATCGTCCATTTCCCACTCAAGGATGTAAAGTTTCCACTCAGAATGGTCGATTTTCCACTCAAATTGTCAATGAGTGGAAACATGTCACAAATTTCTCGACATTTATACAACATTTTATATAACACGTCTGGATACGGATGGTAAAAGTGCCTTAGAGGGTATATTAAGTCAATAAGAGTTCAACATTCAAAAATTTGGTTCTTCGAAAATATTTTGGGTCGAGGAGTCCAAATCTCACCACGAAATATACGAATTTTCAAGTATTTTATGTTTTAACCCGTGGTAGACCATGATGGCGTGGTTCAATTTGATCCAAAATTTGATACGTTCAAGAAACTCACTTTCAACATATCCTGTGAAAATTTCATCGAAAAATCTTCAAAACTCGATGAGATAGTGTGTTGGAGCAGGCCAAAAGTTCCCGGATGGACCAAAACGGACGAACGAACGAATAGAGTGAACATGAAAACGGACAGGGTTCTCATGCGATTGGACGGACGAATGGACCGTTCAATGTCAGATTCATAAATTATATCGAACATGACAAGCAATATCATGCTCTTTCCAAAGAACGCGTTTCTTGCGCAAGGAAATAAAAAAATGTGAGAATCTTGACAAATCGATGATTATTTTGCTTGAAAGACGACATCCAAAAAAGTATACTTTTGATCACAGTAAATATGCATCCAAATGGCTTCATCGCACCAGTTATAATCAGAACAAAAATGATTATCGACCATTCCATACCAAATCGATCAAAATCTGGATCGACCCCCTAGGATCCGGGATGTCTATACATAGTTCGATTAGTTTGAGTCCAACTAAGAAAAATCCGGCCTCGGTTTGTCAAAATCCTTATGTGTTTTCGATATAGAGGCCCAACTTTTGATGACCAATATCTCTCTCAATTTGAAAGGTATGAAAATATCATTAATCTCATTTGAAAGGTATTGAAGTCCACTTTATTTTAAATTTAAAGGTTTTTTGAAAAAAATAATTATTACAACCCTGTTGGCCAGCGTAGAAGCGTGTCTGAATTCAAGACCTTTATGCACGCTTTCAGATGATCCAGAAGATGTGGAAGCACTGACACCAGCTCATTCTCTAATAGTCAGATCTTTGAAATTACCGATGCATGAAAAATCAGATGCACCACCATATAATATTAAGCGTCTATTCATCCAATTACAGTTTCAAATTCAGGCGTTCTGGAGACAGTGGTCAAATGACTATTTGCATACGCTGACTCAAACTCTTAAATGGCGCGAAGCACAAGAAAACTTAAAGGTTGGAGAGTTAGTTTTGATTAAAAGCGACAATATTCCACCAACCTATTGGGCCATGGGTAGAATCACTCGTACATATAAAGGAGCGGATGGAAAAGTGAGATCAGCAATGCTTAAAACGCAGACAGGCGAGCTAGAAAGATCGATAAGGAAATTATGCGTTCTTCCAAGCGATATTGAACTCTCTTATTGGAGTTAAAAGTTCACTTTTAACCGGGGGAGTATCATAAGCAAACTAATTTCTTTCAGATTGTGTGTAAGGCGTTCATGCGGTTCAATTAACCCTGCAATATAAAATAGACAATTGACACTCATGCAGTTCAATTCTTCAATTGCAAGGCGTTTCATGCGTTTCACATTTCACTATGCATACATGTGTAGAGGACATTTATAATCAAGGCTATGCATCCAATCTTACGTTAAAAAAATGTTTTTTTTAACGGGGGGAGTGTTATGAATGCTACTACACATAGACACACGCACACCGATACACACAACACCCATAGCGAGCAAGCCACAGACTATACTGCCGGACATTCGATGTTCAGTTCACTTTTAGATATTAATAAAGAAACATCTCAACCATACCCTCTGTGTATCATTTTATTATTATTATTATATAGCTACCGAACAAAATACAACATTCATTTCATGATAATGAATCAACTTTCGTTAAATAAACAAACTTTTGTAAACTTTCAAATAACAAAAATGAAAAGAAACCTGAATAATCTGGCACAGCTAGCTATATACGATGAAATAATCAATAAATTATTCCAAAAATATTTTGAAAAACTTGACTTAAATGGAAACTCACAACTTTTATTCAACCGTCTTAATTTATGTCACAAATTTATAAAAAATCCTGAATTGACCTACGACGAAGAATCGGTGGACAAAATATTGGAACTATGCCCCAATGACTATTGGCGCATATACGTAAAAATCGATTTTCACATTTTGATCCTTTTGATCCTACAAAGCGCACATTGGACACTTTACAATTGTTAAAACTTAAAACCATGGAAGCACTTAAACATAGTACGGATTTAGACAACTTTCGCAAAGAATTGAATCAAGTCAATACAAATGATTCAAATAATAGTTCAGAACAGAACAAAATAAAATTACTTCTGAATGAAATCTATAATGAAATCAATGATATACAGCACTAAACATCAGCTTTGTAAACATTTTTCCCAATTTTAATTGCAGTCATTATTTCAATTCAAAATAAAAAATAAGAACTATAAGAAATCAGCTCAGAAAAACTCAGAAAAACTAATTTCAAATCAATTAACTATAGTTATTGTGAAGCCATCTACCAATATCTAATTTATTTGATATTTGTCTTTCACAGGTAATGACACAATACGTCATCATTCAGGAAAGTCTAACACAATTTATCAATAGAAACATGAGACTTTACAATATGATGAATTCATTCTATTACATAATAAACAGCAAAATCCATAATAAATTATTTGAAAAATTCCAGTAAATGTTATTTGGAATATCATAAAAAATTAATGTGCCTAAACGTATGCAATAGCTTCTTGAAAAATCCACGTTTAATTTTCGCTCAAGAAATGGTGAATCAACTTTTCTCGTTTTTTCCAAATGAACAATCGATCGATTTAATAGGCAATGAATTTGAAAGCTTTAAAGCAAATGCACCTATGGAATTAAGACATCTATTCAGATTGAAACATTTAATTTTCACTGATCTGAAAAATTCATACGCACATCAAATGTTTCACTATGAAATGATCAGTGTTCGGCAATTCTGAAATTTTGAGTATCTACATAAGATAAGATATTGATGTTGTAAAAAAAAAAGTATCTAGATAAGATAATTATATACCCAGTATCTTATCTGAAAATATGCCAAGATGAGATAGTATCTTACAAATATCTCAGGTATTTTTCAGATATTATTTTTTCTATTTTGTTGTAAAATTAAAATAAAAAAAAAAATATTTCAATTCCCCGACTATTTCACGATAGCGAAAAATTTCACTGTTAAATTCCCGTAAAAAAATTAAACAAAATATGTGAAAATGTGCTGAATATACTCAATTTGGTATTGCGAAATAAAACATAAAAATCAAATAAATTGATTTGATTTAAATTAAATAGCCGTGCTTAAAAAAATTCCCGTTTTTTTGGTTTGAAATATTAACTCAAATATATATTTTTTAAATTATAAAACTAGAAGTGTCTAGATTTAATTAAAAACTAAAGAAAAGGTCAACACCAGAAAGTATTTATTTTTATTTTCGCTGCGAAAAAAATGGTTTTAAATCGTCATGTATTTTAAATCAAACCAATCGTTGCCTAACTCAAAATGAGAAAAAAAAACAATGTATAAGCATTCGAGTAAACCATTTTTAATGAACAGAACATAAACATGTGAAAAATTTTAGGGAATTTAAATGTTACCTATTTCATAATTTAACCACTACTCAAAATACTGGCTGTTGCATCGTACACGCGTAATTTTGTAAAAAATTGGTTTAATGAAAATTTATACGATTTCACAAATCACTTGATCATTTCACAATTGAAATCGCACTTTTGATCTTTGGAAAGGTTCAAAAACATCAACAACAATAAGTGATATTTCAGCATTTAACATAAGTGACTTATTTATATTTAGTTTGAGATTCGATCGGAAATTTCTTTTAAAAAAAAGACGAACAAACAAACAAATGTTTATTGCGCGTTTACAATGAGTTGCATCACAACACAAACAAAATTCTTTTTGAAATTTATTTTAAAAAAAGCAAACGTATGTAAATATGACGATGTATGTCCTTCTGAATGATCGATAATTTTACAGCAATAAAATTCTTTGTGATGAGCGTCGGTCGCTTATATTTCCAGCCTCCAAAGTCACATAGTCTAGCAAACAATAAAATAGAATTAAAATAATAAACAAATTTGCATATTCCTTATATGAGATAAGGCTCACTCACCAGCACATCTAAAAATCCAGCCCATAGCTAGCTCCATTTAATTCATTGCCAATGCAAAATGTATGTGCTTTTTCATTCCTTCTCTCACTTGGAAATTCGTCAATTTGTTTATCCGTTAAGTCAAATGACCCTTCGTCCTATAAAAAAAATCATATAAAACATTTGATGAAGCAAATTATTAGAAAATATTGACGACAAATCATTGGCTGTTTATTTTGTTTACCTTGTTTCAATTGGAATGAACCAGTCTTCCATTTTGATGAATAAATAAGGCCCTTTCAAAATTACTATCTGAAATGCGATTGCGACGCGATGTGAATATAATTAATGCCTTTGAAAAGATTCTTTCAACGGGTGCACTTGACGATAGTGTCGTGTTGTATTGCAAAAACATATCCTCCAATAAGTGGAATCCACGGAATTCTTGCGGTGAAGGTTCAGCTATTGGTTGTAAAATGTATTTATAAATATCAAGAGTAAGCGAATCGTCACCCGAATGTCGCCGTGAAATTTCATTGGACCGCAAATGTTTGAAAAAACTTCTTTCGTTTGATTTTGTGTTCATTTGCTCAGAAACTTCTTCGTTTTCGTTGGTTGCAATTGAATTTTTGGATAAATTTGAGCATTCGATGTACGCGTTGATTAGCAGTGTTTGCACATATTCCCTATCTGCTTCTTCATGCAACCATGACAACTTGAAGAACGGGTGTGTAGCGGCAGCTAAAATGAGGTCTTTGTTTTCCTCACATAGTTTCATCATTTCACCTAATCGGTGTTCCAAACAGTCCACCAACGTTACGTACAAGTCCCTCCCGTAATCACTCACGTATGCCCGCTTTTCCATGTTTTCAGATAAAGCGACCTTAATGCCATATAACACTGGCAAAATGTATCCTTGCGATGCCCGTTTCTCGCCTTGAAGGATGTCCAGTGCCATCGCCACTGGACGCATGCACGATGCATAGTCTTTCAAGACTTTCCATTCAGTCGATGTGAGTTTTTCTATTTTTTTCACGTTTTTGTTTGATTTATTCCTATTAGCTTCTCTGCATATTTCATCAATTGCTTTGTTGATGTTTTGCTTATGTTGCTCCGCCAAATCGATTGAATCGAACTTTGAGTTCCATCTAGTAGCATTAGGATAGGGAAAAGTTCGTTTGCATACAGATTGAATTATTTCATGAACTACTGTAGATCGACTGTTCAGCTCCCAAAATCGCTTCAGCTTCGTGAACGCCGTGTCGAATACGTCAAAACATGTTTTACATTCCTTTTTTAACATTTTATCAAAATCACGGGAACCGATTAAATTTAGCAAATGGGAGACGCATCTCATTTGTTTCGGAAGTGTTTGGGAGTTGTCATCATCATCATCATCGATGTCATCGATGAGATCATTTGTGGTGCTGAGATCTAAAACTTCGGATACTGTTTCGGGCGGAATAAACATTTCATCGTCCATTGAAAATAACTCATCTATATCGATCTCTACTTCTTCATTTTCACCCAAGCATATGTCATCAACTTGTGGATCATCCGTTTGTATTTGATTGTGGTTTTGATTCGAGATATTTCCGTCTGTAAATGCCTTTTTGAAATTGGAAGCACCATCCGTTACAATATGGGTTATTTTCGATCTGTTTATTTTAAATTCTTTTATGACTGTCAACAACAGCTGTTTTATGGCAGTGTACGTATGTCGACCAAACATTCTTCTGAACGCTAACAAGTAAGATTGCTTTTCCATAGCATCATCGAACATGTGCACAGTAACACCCATATAGCTCCGACTCTTGTTGGTCCAGAGATCAGCTGTTAAACAAACATATTTGGCCTTGGCAATCGCACCGATCAATTTATCTTTTGTCTTATTGTATTTTTCACACAGGTGCCCAGTCAAAGTTTTTGTTGACGGAATATTAGCTCTACTACTCGATACATACTCAATCAATTCCAAAAAACTTGGATTCTCAACTATCCTAAAAGCTGAATTTGTACTTAACACAAAATCCATTGTCAGATCACGCACCTGTAATCACAAGAAAAAAAATCATAAAAAAAAAACAATCATAAAAAAAAAACAATCATAATTTCAAGCTATTGTATGTCGAATAATGATAAATAAAATTACCTTTTCCTGGTCAAGTTGATTGATAAATGGCAATAATGTTTGGTTCGATTTGGTTTTTTTAATTATCTTTACATCACAGTGCATTTTCAGTGCGTCGTACGTCTCCCCGTGCATTTTTTGTTGATGTTTAAAAAAATTTCCGGTTGATGAAATTTGACCCTTTAGAATCTTTTTACAGGTGCAGCATCGAGCTTGTATATCGGCGGACACTCCATCGTAGTCAACCAAATCGAAGTATGTTCCATCAAATACAGTTGGAATTCGTTTTTCTTTCTTAGTTGGATTTGACGGGTGATTGCCGCCATCGTCATTCGATTCTAATGGTCTCTTAGCCATCGATACAGCTCACTTCCCTGGTTGCTTTTATAAATAACATATGATATGTGAGTGTCTTCATACAAAGGTCATGAGTTGGAACTTTGAGATATTCTGATATCATATCTTGGCAATATTTGTATGGGATAATTTCACTTTTTTTAACTATTCCAATTTCATCTGTCCCAAAAAACTTTAAGACGGTGCCATTTCTTCTAAATTCAGTGACTACTGCTGGCCACGGTCTATGACCGGCCATTCGGGCGCAAACGATATCATTAATTTCTAATGGAGAAGCGTTTCGAGCGACCTTTTTGGTGCTTTCCCATATTCTGATGGCGCGAGAAGTAAATAACGCTGCTTGCGATAATGCAACAATTTCTTGCAACGATTTTGTTTTTGTTTTTTTATTTTCATGTTTGATTATGGGCTCACTTCTCTTCCTCAATTCGTAAGACTTTTTTGGTTCAACCATTGGTTCAATTATTGGCACAACTTTTGGAGCAACAGGTGTATAAATTTTGCTCACATCGAGCTTCCCAAGACGAACAAAACACTCTTTAATCATTGGCTGTTGCAGTTTGCTTTTTTTTTTTAATTTCAAATCACGTGAAAGTTTGGATGGTTTCTTAGGAGATTTTACGTGCAACGATGATCTATCATATTTACTCACATCGAGTTTCACAAGACGAACAAAACACTCTTTAATCATTGGCTGTTGCAGTTTGCTTTTTTTTTTAAATTTTAAATCTCGTGAAAGTTTGGATGGTTTCTTGGGAGACTTTATGTTCAACGATGACTGTTGAGACTTCAAAAGAACTTGATTTCTTGTGTGTGAACGTGTTTTCGCCATATTCTGAATACAAAAAAAATAAACTTAAAATCGTCGCAATTTAGTCTTATTCAAATTCAGAAACACATTCTATTTTTGGTTTTGCTTATATGCAACAGATCTTATCTAAGTCAAAGAGATTTATGTTTAAAAACAATTTGTGGCCAATTGATTTTTGGCATCAAAATTTCAAGGTATTAGCGATTTAAATCAATATACTTTTAGAAGAAATAGCGAAAATGAGATGTGAAATAGCGGCATTTTTTATTTTCCACAAAAAAGTAGACCATTTTCATTAAATTGATTTTGATCATTTTAAATAAATAAGAAAAGAAATTTACCTTGGAAACACTTTTCTCGCCCAAAAAATAACACAAATTTCGCAAAATAAATCTAAAGAATATATTATTTCGCAATAAAATCAAAGTTGCGACCAACTAAAAAAAATCTAACACAATGCACAGCTGTGAATACACAAACATGTGAGAAATGAGCATCACCCATGAAACAAGAGTGTGTTCGTGTGTATTACAGCCTCTTGATTAAAGAGTTAGCATACACATACACAATAGCAACACTGAGCAATATTCCATTGGAATGTTTGGAATGGCACTGCTCTAGTACTTCTTGATGTTTGACATTTCGCCGGGTTCACATTGTTTGGCGCATTTCAATGCAACAGTTTCAATTAAAACATTAAATTTAATATTAAGTGTTGTGTTTTCAATTAATTGAAAGTAAAAAAATGGATCAAGTTGAAAGATTTGAAGTCGCTCAAGATTTGATGGAAAAAAAAGTGGTAATTATTATTTGAAAGTATTATTTCCGTTATACAGCCTCCGCTTTGAGATAAATCTATTTATTCAACATTTGAATATTTATTTTTGATTCAGTTCAAATGTGACACATGCGAACAGGTTTTCAGTCGGAAAGATAATTTGAAAAGACATAAACGAGTCCATCAGCCAAAAGTGCGCGATGTAGTGTGCATCAAATGTTCAAAAACCTTTGCCAATAAGACCAATCTGAAAGTCCACATTAAGAGTGCACACAAAGACGGGACCACTAGTTTTGCTGTGGTTAAAGAGGCCACTAGTTTTGCTGTAGTGAAGAACAAAAGTATGAACATTTTGATTCTTTGACTCATAATAAATTTACGGAATAAATTGTCTTAATTATTTAGGACTACCACCGGTTAAAATGGTAACAAGCGGCACGCAAACAGAGAAAATTTGTACATGTTTTGATGGCCCAGAAAGTGAGTTCGTTGTCAAAAAATGGAAAGACAATCTACTAAAACGATTCGAGACAAATCAACCAAATCAACGATCATTATAAGATGATTATTCAGTATACATATCAAGTGTAAAAATTATGATTCAAAAATCAACGATTTCATTGAAGTGTTCATAAGAGTGTGATACATTGTTGTTGTACAATAATATGTTTTTTTAAAAAATAAATGAACTTAAATTACATAAAGATTGTTAGTTTCAAAAAAATATCTCAAAATACCTGAGATACTGACAAAGATACCGCCTCCGATGTTGCGGTATCTAGATAAGATAAGATATTTTCGATTTTTTTGTAATGTATGTAGATAAGATAAAGATACTATCTTATCTGGGATCTTATCTGGTATCTTATCTAGTATCTTATCTTTGCCGAACACTGGAAATGATACAACAAACTAATTAAATAAAGGAATTATTTATTTATTTATTTATTTGTCACCGCCAAGTTCTGGCTGAATAATTAGTAAAGTTACAGGAAAACAAGTTAGCGAAGCCTCCTTGAAAAAACCTGATTTTTTCGAAACAATGGATTTAGTCCTGATACATCAATGAAAAATGTATAATACAATATTTGAGCCATTTACTGTCAAAAGGAACAGAAATATAAGAAAACTAAGGCACATATGCATAATCTAAAAGGACGCTACGTTAAAGATATATCACAGCTTAAGTAAAATAGTCGAAAAACTATCACAATACGTGACTTGGTCATTTTGAGTAGTTCGGAATTAGTCATCCCATGATTAATGTTTCGTGTGTGAGGACGATTTGTGTCGTGGAAAACCTCACTAAAACCACATCATTAGAGTTTGACTGATGAAGGGGTGTGCCATACTTCGTAGGGGCTAAATTTTCCCGAGTCCCACGTATACACCGGCAAGTCCATGCTTCTACGGAGTCCCGGGTTACTATCGACAAACAACAAATCTTAAGCTTTTTAAATTATCATGAATAAAATGCGACAACCTGGAATTGTACTTTCGTTTTTCGATGTCATCAGGCAAGGCATTGATAAAAAGAAAGTACAAGAAAAATTCCCGAGCAGTCCAGATCAGATCGGTCACGATGTACAGTTCACTCTGGCATTCAGGCAAAAAATTACAAGTGCACCAGGGTGAGGGTGCACCTGCATACACCATTTTTTGTCAGAATACGGGCTACTGTTCGCCGTCCAAGTCAAACGACGTAAGGGGATGACAAAGAGTGAGCGGTCTAAGCATAAATCTTAGACAGGCACTGGTATCCCGTCAGCATCGTCTGATTAGCCATCTTATTTTGGTCTGTACCGCTTCCAGTTGTGTTTACCACTCATTCGCATGTGAGGAAAGTGTTTAAGATTAGTGAAGAGCCTGCCATCTCCCCCGCGAGAACAAATACTGTGCAAAATTGAGTTACCTGGGGGGTGCTCATGTAGAGCATATTTTGGGAAGTTGCGAAGTTGCGATAAAAGGTCCGCCAAAGATCCTATACGAGTGCCAGAGTCTCGAATACCTCGTTCGGTATTTTACGCACAGACGTGATGAAGTTTGAGCGACCGCTGGTATTTTTGAAATTCTCCGACACTGAGTTCGCATATTTGCACATTTGGGCAAGTGGTGCTGCAGGGGTTACTCTTATCTTTTTGTCAGTAATTCGTATGTACTCTGTCCGACGAAGATTACGTTCATTGGGGTTAACCTCGATGTCTGCTCGAACCGATGGGCAGTTCCAATGACCGTTCAGAATGTCGTACAGAGTCGTAATTGCCACGTTTACTCTTCTGCGCTGAAGTGGATGCATCTGCAGTTTCTCCAATCGCTCCACATATGATGAGATGTGGAAGCCATTAGCTGGAGATGGATACTCATTCAGAGCGAACATAGTGAACTACTTCAGCACTCTCTCTATTTTATTAATGTGTACTTCAGCATGCGGCATCCATACAATACTGCAATATCCGAGGATTGACTGGAACAGCGCATAATAAAGCGCTTTCAAGGTTTGTGTATCAGGGATGTCATAACAAAACCTTTTAACAAACCCCAGAGCCGCAGTCGCTTTTGCAGTGATGACTTCAATGTGTTGATTGAAAGTGAGTTTGCTATCAATGAGCACACCCAAATCTCTGTGTTCATCGACTCGTTTGAAAGTGTAGTTGCCATATGTGTAAGTGGTCATAGTGGGCTCTTTTGGCCTGTGTATTGTCAGCACAACACATTTGTCAAGGTTCAAATGAAGCGAGTTCTTGTCACACCACTCCCTGAGTTTATCAATTGCAAGTTGAAGCGTGGCGCTGTCTTCCGGTTTTCTAATGATTTTTGCAATTTTGATATCATCAGCATACAATAGAACAACAACATCCTCCATGTCTTTGATTATGTCATTTATGAATAACAGGAACAACGTTGGCCCAAGGTGGCTACCCTGAGGTACTCCCGATGTCACGTTGAAATCTGTTGATTCACTTTTCCCATAGTTGACAAATTGAGTTCTGTGTGTCAGGTATGATTGCAGCCAGTTTAGCAAATTTTGAGGCAAGTTGAATTTAATCAGCTTCTGTTGAAGGATTTGATGATCAACCTTGTCAAATGCTTTGCTGAAATCAGTATACAGAACGTCAATTTGAGCATGTTCATTCAAACCCCCATGGGCATAATGCACAAATTCGGTCAAGTTTGACGATGTTGATCTGTGCTTCAGGAACCCATGTTGGTTTGGTGATAATTTGTCGCAAATCAGTGCTAGTAATTTGACGTTTACAAGGTGCTCGAAAAATTTTGCAATAGTTTGCAGTTTGGCGATGCATCTGTAATTTTCGATATTCGATCTAGCACCCTTCTTAAAAATCGGTGTGACACTGGACCGCTTCCATTGATCCGGGAAAATGCCAAGAGCTAGAGATTCATTGTAAATTTCAGTTAGCGGTGTTGCCAATCATGCCGCACATCCTTTCAGTAATAGTGGGTGAATCCCATCTGGACCCACAGCTTTTTTAGTATTGATGTTGGCTAGCTCCTCACGAACAAATTGAGCTTCAAGTTGGAAGCAACTTGAGTTTGATTGCGTTGGTGATTGTTGAGTTGACGGATTTGGAGTTTTAGTTAGAACTGGATCATAGTTGCTGCAGAAGAATTCAGCAAACATATTCGATTGTGAGTCAGTTAGAGCTGCACAGTGAACTGAACTGAACGTTCATGTTCCAGAATTTTAGGATTTTCTTGTTCACGTTCGGTTCATGTTCGGTTCAGCTCGTTCAAAACGAGAAATACGTGTTCATGTTCGGTTCAAGTTCAGTTCAGTATAGGTAGGGATGTTCACGTTCAGTTCAATTTTGTTCGGTTCACTAACAATTTATTTCAATTCTAATTTTACACCGGATTTATTTCAATTTTATATATAAAATGTTTTTAAATATATTTAACCACATATCAATCAACAGTTGGAAAATTTTATATATAAAATTGGAATAAATCCGGCGCCCATGTATGATGAGTTCTTTGAGTTTATAATGAGGCCCTGAATATCATAATAATGTTTGAATGGAATGTGGAAATTCATTTTTTTCGCTTTCTTTGAACCAGAGTTCCTACAGAAAAAATCATATTTCATTATTTTGGTGGTTCTAATTCTTCAAACAGATCAGTAACATAACACAAACCGTTTTCAAATAATAACATGTCTCAAAATCTCTGACTTGAAATATTCGTATTTTTATCGTTCGAATGAATTCAAAGTGGCATCATACCAGTAGATTTCAATCAGTAAAATACATCAAATTGTCCGATTTCAAATTTTCGTTCAAAATTTCTTCCGATTTCGTTGAATCAGATGATTATCAATGGACTTTTGAGGAATTTATTGAATATTTTCTTATATTTTGGTGGTTTGAATGGATTCGAAGATTTCGTTCAAATTTTTTTCGATTTCTTTGAAATAGAATGTTTTGAATCGATTCTTGAGAAGTTTTTTTTCATTTTGCATATTTTAATGGTCAAAATCAATTCAAAGTGTTCAGTGGCGTCACACAAACTGATTCCGATCATTAAAAAGCCTCAGAATAATGAATTCCAAATTTTCATATGAAAAAAAAAAATCAAATTTTTCATCCTACCCTAATCGACATGGGCAATTTTTGATTATTTTTTGGTATTTTGATCGTTCGAATGAATTCAAAGTGTTCAGTGGCATCATATCAAAAGATTTCAATCAGTAAAATACATCAAATTGTCCGATTTCAAATTTTCGCTCTAAATTTTTTTAGATTTCTATGAACCATAATATTTTCAATGGACTTTTGAGGAACTTTTTTTTATGTCTGGTATTTTGGTGGTTCGAAGGGATTCAAAGAGTTCAGAAGCATCACATAAAAAGATTTCAATCATGGTAACGCATGACAAAATGTCCAATTTCAAATTTTCGTTAAAAAAACTGACTTTTTGTATAAATAATGGAACTTAATTAATAAAATTAATTTCCTCATGAGTAGTATAAAATCTTTGGAATGGTCTGAATGTGAAAAATATTATTTTTTTATAAAAAGATGTGTATACAAAAACTCGATTTTTTTAACATGAAAATTTGAAATGGGAAATTATGAGCAATTTTATTGATTAGAAACAGTTAATGAGTTTCTGAACTCTTTGAATCCATTCAAACCACCAAAATATAAGAAAACGTTTGAAACAATTCGAAAATTTGATATCGGACAATTTGATGTATTTTACTGATTGAAATCTGTTGATATGATGCCACTGAACACTTTGAATTCATTCGAACGATCAAAATACCAGAAAATAATCAAAAATGGCCAATGTCGAATAGGATGGAATGAAAAATTCGATTTTTTTTTTCATGTGAAAAGTTGGAATTCATTATTCTGATGCTTTTTAATGATCGGAATCAGTTTGTGTGGTGTCAATGAACACTTTGAATTTATTTGGACCATTAAAATATGCAAAATGAAAAAAAAACTTTCTCAATAATCGATTCAAATCATTCTATTTCAAAGCAATCGAAAAAAAAATGGAGCGAAAATTCGAAATAAGACACTATGAGGTATTTTATTGATCGGAAACAGTTTATGTAGTGCCATTGAACTCTTTGAATTTATTAGGACAGTTGGAATAACGAAATTTGAAAAAATGGCTTATATGGAATAGGGTGGTCAGAAACGTTTCATTTTTTTTTTTTTTTTTTTTTTTTTATTTTTTAAAGATGGGTTATTATACTTATTACATTTAACAGCTTATCGCCAATGATAAAATGTAAAGTGGTGTATTTAATGGAAACATTTTATAAAAATAAAGTAGATTTTGTGGAATTTGTTGTTTACTTATTGTCTAGGTGTGTGTAATCTAATAGTTTTTAGACCCGAAGCGGATGCGCACATGAATTTGTTGGGCCAACGGGATTGACTTTATGGATACTTCATGGGTTAATAAATTGTTGGTCTCAGCAAACCCATGTGAGCAAACGCTTTGGGGGTTGATGTGGTATTTTGATTGGAGTGCGATACAGGGGAACAATTAATGGGTCAGAATCAGCTTGTGTGGTGTCACTGAACTTTTTGAATTCATCAAAACTATTAAAATATCAAAAAATCTTTTGTTTTTGGAACAAAAATATTTCAATTGAGGAATGAATGTTTTTATTTTTTTTTAATGAATATTTGAAGTTGATCATTCCGAGGCATTTCAATGATTGGAATTAGTTTGTGTAATGTCATTGAGCTTATTGAATCCATTAGAGCCATTAAAATATCAAAACGAAGTTAAATCGGTTCGACAAATTCGAATTTTTGCATACGAAAATTTGAAATTAAACATTTTGAGAGGTTGTAATGATGGGAAACAGTTTATGTTTTGCCATTGAACACTTTGAATCCATTCGAACGATCAAAATACCAGTAAATAATAACAAATAGACTATGTCGAAGTAACTTCGAACAGGGTGGAAGGAAAAATTCGATTTTTTACTCCATTTTTTTAAATGTTCACATTTCGCTCATTCAAACGCGTCTGGCTTATGTCGAATAAGGTGGAATGAAAAATTCGATTTTTTTCATATGAAAATTTGGAATTCAATATTTCGAAACTGTGATGATGATTGGAATCACGTTGTGTAGTTCCACTGAACTTTGTGAATTCATTAAAACTACAGTCAGTAAAAAAAGTATTCGGCAATCTTTTTTTGAAATAAAATTGATTTTTTGAGAAAACATGCAGCTCAAAAATTCCATCTCCATAGGAAAGATCAAGTAATATCGCTGATGTCTGATTTTCACACCCCGCCATCAACCTCGAGAAAAAAAAAACAATTTTATATGGAAAACCCTTTTTTCTTATATGGAGTGTTTTGAACATCGCCTTCTGTTCATGTTCAGTTCATGTTCATTTCAGATTCAAATGTGATGTTCATGTTCGTTCATGTTCAGTTCAGCTCGTTCAAAACGAGAAATATGTGTTCATGTTCGGTTCAGTTCAACTCAAAACGTGAACGAACGTGAACGAACGTGAACCGTTCAGTTCACTGTGCAGCTCTAATTGTGACTTCTCATCTGAAGTTTTGACATTGTTGAAATGAAGTGTTTTCGGCTTATGGTCGGTGGTTTTTTTAGACTGCACAAATGTCCAAAATGATGCTGGACGATGCCTAAGCGAGGACTTCAGTCTATCAACATAGCCGTCGTATAGCTCAGTGTTGAGCTTATTACACTGTTCATAAGCAGCTTCGAAGTTTTGTTTGTTGCCCGTCTCCTTGTATCTCTTCCATTCCTTAGCTTTTTTTTGTTTTTCAACGCTTGTAGGTGCTTGTTTAACCATGGGCATTTTTGTTTATCCCTTACCAGTTGTGATGGGATATAGCGCAGAATTGCTTCATCAAGAGTATTGTGCAAAATTTTCAACAAGTGATTTGTTTGAAAAAAGCGCTTCAAAATTAATAGCACCTAAATGGCGGTTCATTTCATAATAGTTGCCCTTTTTAAAAATGAACTGGCGCTTCGGTTCAGTGTTGGCGCTGCGATGTGCTGCATGCCATTCAAATGACACCAGGATCGGTGGATGGTAAGAGTCCACCTTATCCAAATCAACCATAGGCTTCGCTCGATCATTATTATCGGAAATTTACATGGAAATACACACATAAAATACAATAACCAATTCCAATAAACCAAAATCTATCAAATCCCAATGGATTAACACCAAAGGTTAAATCTACATACTATTTTTGTGTTTCACATGATCTTTTTAAATTGTTTTCATTATATAAATAAATAAGATGAAAAAACCTCTGAACGAGGTATAAACAGAGTGGCGCACCCAAATATCCTGCCCTTAAAATGACTGATATCACATTTTACGTGGCGCTGTTGAATTATATATTTTTGATTCAACGCTTTTTAAATAATTCAACAACCTTTCCATGATGGCATCAATTGAAATTTGAACTAGTGTGCGCCAGTGCGAGCAAAGCGTTTTTCTGTCAATTTGATTTGAGTTAGGCTACGATTCAAACCAAAATATTTGTGTAAACAAAACGAATTTATTTTCTGCCGTGATACAATTCACGTTTTCGTTCGGGACTTGCAGATTTCTTTCATTACAGGGACTAATTTAAAGCCTAGCTAAATACCTTTCATTTGCGGTACCTGCGGATTTTCTATGTTGTGTATTAGCGGAGTTATGGAATTTTGAAAAAAATCGACTCCTCGACACTCTCCCCTGCTTATTTTCTTATATGTAAAGAAATTCGGCCGTTCTCGACGGTTTTGAACTGCCCCCCACATTCCCAAAAAATAATGTTATACATCACAGAAATCAAGAGAAGGTACAAAGTCACAAACACACATACACACACACACACACACATACCAAACCCAATTTTCAGGGAAAACCCCCCTTTCTGGGAAAACGTACACAACTTTTGAACGGGTCAACCGATTTCGATGGTTGAGCACTCGTTGGAAAGGTATTGAGGAGTACTATCAGTGGTCAAAGTTACCCACCGGGTGATATGCTATATAATCTGAAAAAAACACCCCCATACGTCCCCCAAGCGAAAAATTTTTTGGTTCCACAAAAATTCATTTTGACGACGGCTTTCGTCTAGTTTGGTCCTTAGCTACACGCCAATGCCTATTTCACAAATTACATCGGTCGGCAACACATAGTCCAAAAATTCGCGTATATATAGTGTTGCACTCAAAAGTGTATTTTTTGGTGCGCCACTGGGAGAACTGCCGTTCTCCGTGATTGTTTTACTTTTTTTTCTCTCCTTCTCGTCGCATAATTGCATAATAAAGTCCTTCAAACTTCAGAAAATTTATTTTTTGTAACATTTAAATATACGTTTGAACTTATAAATTACGCTCTTTCATCCTCTAATTCAACTCGTTTTTCGGGATTCTATCAAAACAAATATTGAACAAAAATAATTATGAAAAAAAGGGGAAACTTGAAATCAAACAAATTTGGCAAAATAAATAACGGATACCACTTTCCCGATGAAACTTATTCATTCATCAAATCCATCGTCTTCATTTAAAGGTGGAATTATTGTTGTTTATTTGCGTTGGTCTAATTTCGTTCAACATTTGACGCCATGATTTTTTCCCATTCAATACCAATTCACGAAACGATCACCAAATGAAGCTCACACATTAGTAATGGAATTCAACTGCCGAGGGCGCTCACATCAATCATCGGAATATTTCATACAATACACTAGAAAGATATTATCCAAAACACGAATATAGAGCATACAGTTTTCTATCCAATGACTCTTACCCCCAACATTGACATTGATTTCATGCATAAACAATAATTGAATCAAATTCGTCTCGAATTATATCTTCTAAAACAAAGCAAAATTTTTATAGATTCACAAATACAACATAATTAAACAAAAATTCTAAAAAATAACTTAAATCCAAACTACAATCAAGCTACTTCAAAAATCAAATTGATAAAATCACAAGACATGAATCTACTCAAAAAAAAAAAAAATTTTTACCCGAAACTAAATTCATCACTTTGAATTTCCATTCAAAATTAATTCCTTTGCATAACATCGAACAAGATCACATTTTTTTTTTTGCTTTATGTTCATAACTCAATTCTGAGAATTAAAAATTGAATTCATTAATAAAATATTTGCCAAAACTATTTCGCTCAAACAAACAGGAACACTAACATCAACTGATCGGGAAAACAAATTTGACATTACGCTTGGCTTCTCTGTGTGACATACACATTACGTAATCAACACGACAACACCAAACAAATACACTTAAATCAGACCACACACACAATCTGCCAAATTCAAAAACAATGAATTCAAAGTACTCAATTCTCATATCTCAACCTATATTATCTTCATTCAATGAACAAAACAATTTCTTTTATTCGAAACATACAAATTTTATTAAACAGAATCTTTGTTTCTTAATTCATACTTTCATAAATTTGACATTATATTCTCTTTATATTTTTTTGTTGTTGTGTTGGATGATTGTCTTTTTCATATGAAGATGGTAATGTTTTTATTATCAATCGGGAAAACTACCACTAATTTGTACTGAGCAACTTATTGCTGATTTTTGTCTGAACAACTCTATTGAAATATTTTATTAAATTTGGAAAGAATTTTGATCATCTTACAAACTAATAAATGATGAGGAACTAAAATGTCCATAAATGAACTAACTTATGCTTATCTCTAATGCAAACCATATTTGTTTTTATCCTTGTTTTCGTCTAACGCATATAAACAACGAATGAGGTATTTAATTATTTTAGGGATTTTTTTTTATACGTTCAATAATGCCGATTCCAAGTGCTCGGACTTTAATTTTATAGTCGACTATAAAAAAAAAACTATTGCAATTTTCCACAAAAATGAAAATTCATAAAGCAAAATTATGTGTTTTGCAAAAAAAATGCATTCTGTCTTGATAAAATGTTGATTTTTTGGTTTTGAGCAAGGTAAAGCTGCCAAAACGAGTTATAGTCGACTATAAAAATTAAAGTCGACTTTAATTTTTTAATTTTCGAAAATATTAACAAAAAATGTATTAAATCGATTGTATTTCGACTACAAATACATAAAAATGAAAATTTATGAGATTACAACACTCAAAATGTCGATGGGTCTAGAAAAAAACACGATTTTTCGGATTTTTCGATTTTTTTCTTTTATCGGCTTACAAACGAAATATTCAGGTGGATAAGCTGAGTCCGCAACAATTACACTATCATCCCCAAAATCGTCATGATGAAATCGATTGTATAGATTGGAATGCGTTAAAATTGTGGAATCATGGGCTGATCCAGGCCATCGTGATATTACGTCCAAAATACGTTCCTTGATGTTGACAAAATAAATATATTGTAGATTCGAATTGTATCGATAAAATTGTGTAAATGTATGTATTATTTACGTTGGCTGAGACAGCTAGGTGACAATTGAGAGAAAATGTGGTTTTTCGATTTCGGTATAATTCAGAGTCAGGTCCTCCAAATGATTGAATGAGTATATGAGTTCCGTCGACAGAAGCAATACAGAGTGGAAAACCAGCTAGCCGCATAAAATCTACTTTGGCATTTAGTAGCTCTTCTTCTGTTGCTGGCATGGAAATGTATCGTTCTCTCAGCATTGTTGCAATAAGATATGAAACTTCCTCGACGATTGACTCAACTATCGATTTGCTAATCCCGAACATGTCACCAATTGTTTGATAAAATGATCCAATTGCGTAAAATCGGAGAGCAACTGTAAGTTTTACCATTCCTCCAATAGTAAAACCACTATCTGATCGATCAACCTAAAATAATGGTCACGATTTTCTATAAATTTGCCTTCAACTGATGTGAAATATAAGTGAAATATTCACCATAGGCTCCAACGTGTGTTGACCATTTATCAAATCATAAATTTCTTTTACTTCATTCTTTGTGAACCTAAATCTTCGTTGAAATTCTTCTTCGTCGTAATAAACCATTGGGTCGAGTCGATCACGAACACGGTACTTACGACCAATGTTTAATTGAGCACAATTAAATGAGTTGATTTGCATATTTAAGTTGTCAATAGAGTTCAAAATATTGTTTAATTCAGTATCTTCGTCCATTTTGATAGTGAATTCGCAGAGAGAAAACTCTAAATAATAGCGCGAAGAGAAATGCTGATCGAAACAAAATATTATGAATGGTTGTGGTGTTTTGACAGATCGCAATCAAGTGAGTCGTCGATTTGTATTGCTGTTTATTTACAGCAATTTTGTATTGAGCGGCACATTGACAGCAAGTTTGATGCGTTCATCGATTGGATGGATACGTTTAAAGGAGAAACGCAAAACTCCAAAAAATATATGAATGTGAAGCAAAAATATGCGTTAAAATTAATAAATACTTGAACTTCATTGAAAATAATGGATTTTTTTTGAAAATAATGAGATTTTTCATGTATTCTTCGATAAAAGAAAAAAATCGAAAAATCCGAAAAATCGTGTTTTTTTCTAGACCCATCGACATTTTGAGTGTTGTAATCTCATAAATTTTCATTTTTATGTATTTGTAGTCGAAATACAATCGATTTAATACATTTTTTGTTAATATTTTCGAAAATTAAAAAATTAAAGTCGACTTTAATTTTTATAGTCGACTATAACTCGTTTTGGCAGCTTTACCTTGCTCAAAACCAAAAAATCAACATTTTATCAAGACAGAATGCATTTTTTTTGCAAAACACATAATTTTGCTTTATGAATTTTCATTTTTGTGGAAAATTGCAATAGTTTTTTTTTTATAGTCGACTATAAAATTAAAGTCCGAGCACTTGGAATCGGCATAACTGTCAATCGGAATCATCAGCCAAAGTCATCAAATAGAGGCAAAACCTTCTTCTTCTTCTTCTTTGCCACTTTCAATGTATTCCGGTAGAGAAACTAATCGAAAAATATGAAAAAAAAAATTGTTGTTGTTCAAAATTCGATTGTATTACGTGTCATTAATAATTACCTATTTCATGACCAAATTCCGACCCATATTCATCACTCGAATCCATAAAGTCTTCACCGGATAAACCTGATAATTCGGATTCCACATAAAACATTGGGTCGGGTCCCAACATTAGCGGCATTAAATCATCTTCCGTTATGGGCCCATCCATACCAATTTCTGGGAAAATTTCGTCTGCATCAAAATCAAAAAGCGAAATATCGTCACGTAATTCTGATGGAGGTATTACAACTCGCATCAAACAAATTGGCTCTTGATCGTCAAATTTAATGCGTTTTTCCCAAAGCGGTGAAGCGACATACAAATGCGCTAGGGCACAAAGTAAGCTACGCCATATGATTTGCATAGCGTAGCTGGGGCACAGAGTCTCATCGTTGCACCGCTTTGGTTTTTCCGGCGTTTTTCCGAACAATCATTTATTATGGATTTTCTTTTCAAATTGTTGCCAGTTTCAACCAGTCTGCCGGAAGTTAACATCGATGTCCCAAATCCTTTTCCAACCGTCATGGGTTTTTGTACTATCAACCTGACATTGCAAAGGCTGGTAAACGTTCCTTTTTCGTTTGCACACTCCAATTTGCCAATTTTTCGATCACAAAAACCGCAATACACTTCTTGCCCTGATCGATAGAGGTTAGCACACGCATCGAAATTGACAAGAATTTCTACATAAAATGAATTTATTAAAATCTTTTTTTTTAATTTTACACTACCGATCAATTTCCACTTTACATACCTTCTTTTTTTCTGCGCAAAACGTTTTTGTCCAATACAATTTGAATCGAACAACCATTATCGAACATTTTTCCACACACAAATGCCATGAAAGCAAAATTGGTCAAAATATTTCCAAAGACAATTTTCATTTTTATTATCAAACTTTTTTTTGTGTTTCCTTATCTGTATTGAAAAATGTATCGGAGTGTTGGTTTTTTGAGTTTTTTCACTTATTTGAAACCAAATAAGTCTTATATTCAACTCGATCAGATAGTACTCGTCAATTTTAATAAGCCTCGAGTTCATAATCAGAGGCTAAAACGTGATTTGAGGGTGATTTTTCGTTTTTTTCTGAAATTTTTGTGTTATCTAAGACATAAATAATAAACAGATGGAAAAATCTACCACCCACATTTCGAAAAATGACGGAAACGACAGTTTATGAACAATTTTAATACATTACTATTGGCTAAGTACATTCAAATTTTCCATAAACTGTCTTTTCTGTCATAGTATGCGCATATGGAGGATCATTTTTCGATTTTTATTGAAGTTTTCGTATGCTGAAATTGTTTATACACTATGACTATAATTAAGGTGCACAGATGTCCTCGTTTCACGAGGACAGTCCTCGATTTTGAGTCTGATTCTCTGTCCTCGTAAAAAACTGGAAATCAGCCGAATTTGGCGAAAATGTCCTCGTTTTTGATGGGCTGATTTAAAAGGAAATTTCTATTTAAATTAAAGTCCAAGATTGATTAAAAAACGAACTCGTTTATGCCATACACAAAGAAACCCTATAATTTTTATTCATTTTAACATTTGGAATGCACAAAATTGAAATGTGTTCTTGTGTACTGAAGATTCTGAAGATTCAAGTATACCAAAAACTTTTGGGATATGGAGCCACACGTTTTTTAGCATTTAGAGGATACATTAGATCGAATTATCTCTCAGTTTGAAGCTCTCAAAATATTTTTCTTAGATCCAACGGAAACGGGCTCGCTCAAACAAGTACAGCGATTCTTCAATTGTCCAATTTCAAAGCTGTTGCTAATTTTTATTCGCGATCAATGTCAAATCTTTGAAGATTCAATTGAAATGCTAGAAGGCGGATGCAGTTACTGGATTTGTTGCCAGAGAAATAATGAGCAAGTTGAAATCAAATGTCGAAAATCGGCTACGCGATCGATTTGTATCGTTTGCGTATCGTAATGAACTTGAGAAAGGTACCCGATCGGAAAGATATAGAACCATGTGTTGATTTTTTCATGAAACAAAACTTATTGGTCGAAGGTGATGAAGTTAATATTTACACAGAATACTGCAATGTTAAATCAGTCATCGAAAGTCATATAACAGAATGGAATGAAAGCACAAGAACAACAGAAGCTCGTTGGCTGGATGTTTTTGCATCGCTCACAGAAAAAGATATTTCCTTTAAAGCATTTCTCAAATTGGTAGAATACGCAATGACAATTCCGGGTGAGTTTGTCATGAATTTAATGTAAAGATGAAACAAAAAATCATATATTATTTTCTCATTTCTCAATCAATACTTTTCAATGGGAACACATGCAGTGTGTGAAAGGTTGTTCTCACAAATTACGAACTATTGGACGGACGAAAAAAGTCAGCTTACCATAGATACTTTGAAATGCTGGATTGCTGTCAAGCATAACTGCAAAATGTCTTGTTCGGATTTTCATAGTTTCATTTTAAAAAATCCGGAACTGCTCAAACAAATTCAGAACAGTGACAAATATTGATAAATAAATCATACAATTTCAAGCAAATTTTCTTAAAAACAACAATTGTCATCAAAAAACATTAAAATATTCAAATAAATATATCTTTTACTTTCATTTGGTTATCAAATGAGCAAATTTGAAAATGTCCTCGTTCTTTGACTCAAAATCGCTAAAATGTCCTCGTTTTTCTTTCGACACATCTGTGCACCTTAACTATAATTCTTCGAAAGTAGTGAGATACTGCAAAATGAGTTAAAAACCTTATTTCTGTGTTGTAAAATCGATAAAAATTATGCAATCTTGAAATATTAGGTTGTATATTGTAAACGCATAGCGTATACTATGACAGTAATGATAGTTTATGAAAAATTTGAATCGAAAAAAACGAAAAATCACCCTTAAATCACGTTTTAGCCTCTGATTATGAACTCGAGGCTTATTAAAATAAAATGAAATCAGCTAAAAATATTTTGCGTAGCACTTGTAATCGACCTAAAATGTGGAAAAAAAGGTGATTTTCCAATTTTGACACCCGATGACAATGTGATGAAATTATCGCTTATTTATGCTCAAAAGTATGACAAATTATATACCGTTGGAAAGGTATTGACGAGTACTATCTGATCGAGTTGAATATAAGACTTATTTGGGTTCAAATAAGTGAAAAAAACTCAAAAAACCAACACCCCGATACTTTTTTCAATACAGATAACTGTGTGTTAACTTGTCCATATGTTTGCCAAACTCAAATGATAGCCCTTGAGTTAGACTATCGGATGGCATCGTTGGTTTGAAAAAAAATTGTATACGTGTTTTCGAGATATTTGAGTTTGAAAATTGAAATGTCGATTTTAGTGTAATTAATGATATTTTCATACCTTTCAAATTGAGAGAGATATTGGTCATCAAAAGTTGGGCCTCTATATCGAAAACCCATAAGGATTTTGACAAACCGAGGCCGGATTTTTCTTAGTTGGACTCAAAATAATCGAATCATGTATAGACATCCCGGATCCTAGGGGGTCGATCCAGATTTTGATCGATTTGGTATGGAATGGTCGAGTGGCAATTTCATGGCGATGTGCAAAACAACCAATAATTATAAACTAGGGGGCCTGGCGGTCGAGCGATTCGACCGCATTCTAGTTAAGATAAGAAGTATATAAAACCATACATGCGCGCAGGGTTTACTATAGGCTGACAATAGCAGCCTATCTGAAAATAGCAGCTGAAAATAGCTGATATCGCAAAAATATCGACTGAAAATAACAGATATTTTCCAAATTAAACAATGAATTTTATTGATAGTCACACTGAATCTCTTTAAGCCGCAAATTTAAAGATGCATCCCACATGTGGGTCGAAGATTTATTTTTTATTTAGCCTATAGTAATCCCTGCATGCGCGAGGGGGGATAAAATTTCCAAAATGTTCGATAAATTCACAGAATCCAATTTTGAGGCTTTGGAGTAGAGCTACCCTCCCCCCAGACCCCTCTAACCCATACTCTTTTGGGGAACACTATCGATTGCCATCATTGGTTCACCCCTGCATCCCCCTCACTCCCATATGCTTCACATAGTTACACCCTGAAAATGTCTCCTGGACCAATTGTTGGGCTCTCAAATTCTCTAAACAATTCTTAAATACCATAAAATGCCATTGAATGACATTAAGTACTCTCAAGTACGCGTAGGATTGCTTAAATACGCCCAAATGCGCTTGAGTACTCTTACGTACGTTTAAATACATGTAGAAATGATGAAAAATATCCAATAAAAACATGGAAAAAACCGAACTAATTATGAAATAAATTGAATTACATTCGTAATCCTGACTTTTCCGCATTGATATGGAATTTGATTTTTCTCTTGAACAATTTCATTCATCGACCAGTCAGGAGAGAAAGTATTGGTTCTGCCATGAAAATGGGCAAAATATTCAAAACACAAAACATTCTTTGACACAATAAAACAAATTGGCCATCTTCACTTTGCGATTTGAGACTCCTTTCTTGAGATATATTCATATCAAACTTACATTTTCTAAGAATTTCGTACATTTTCACACGCATTCATATTCCATGATTTTTCGGCATGAAGATACATTTTGTGCATTGTATGAATATGTAAAACTTCAAGCGGACTTAAATACCTTTCAAATTATGCAAACTGCATGAATTTTCATTGGAGAATACGGTCAGGAGAGTCAAAAATGTGAAAATCAGATTTTGTGTAAAAATGTACTGAAAACCCGACTCACGTGCACTTGAATGCACATATCTTTGGAACGGCTATACCAATATGGCTCAAATTAAATAGGAAACTTCCGGTGATAATACTGTGCAATTTAAGAATCCATTTGTGAGTCATTTTCATTTTTTACAGTTCAATTTTCTGAGAATTTTCTTAAAATTTCGTACATTTTCAAACATGTTCACATTTCATGATTTTTCAGCATGAAGAAACATTTTATGCACATTTTGAATACGTAAAACGTCAAGCGCGCTTGAATACCATTCAAATGACGCAAGCAACATGAATTTTCATTGAAAAATACGGTCAGGAGAGTCAAAAATGTGAACATCAGTTTTTGTCTAAAAATGTACTGAAAACCCGACTCACGTGCACTTGAATGCACATATCTCTGGAACGACTACACCGATATGGCTCAAATTCAATAGGAAACATCCGGTAATAATACTGAACAAATTTGCTTTTGACACTTTGGGATTTGAGACTCCGTTCGAGAGTTATCGTGCTAACGTACAGACTACGACGACGACGACGACGCCATTTTGCACCGGAGGTACCAGAACCGAGTATCCAAATAAAAAAAGTGCAAATCAAGATTTGTTCCCATGGTGAACTGAGACTCTGGTCAAAATTTGAGCCCGATCGGAGTTCATTTACTCAAGCAATGTGGAGTTGAATTTTTGAGGCAAAACCAATACTTTTCCTAAGCACATTTCATGTGCGGAAAAGTAAAATCTCACTCTTTGATTGGCAAACACCCGTTTTTATGCAGGGCTTCTTCTTATGCCCCCCTAAGTGTTTAAAAATCAAAGCGGTGAAGTGACATACAAATGCGCTAGGGCACGAAGTAAGCTACGCCATTTGATTTGCATAGCGTAGTTAGGGCACAGAGTCTCATCGTTGCACCGTTTTGTTAAAAATGTCCCCATACTTTTTGGGGCCTCGCTTAAAGAATTAATTTATACCCGCTTTACCCCCTCCCCTATAAACCAGTATACCCCCCCCCCTTCTCGCACACATAAAACGATCTAAAATCTAGGATCCTCTTTGAGAATGACATGTCATTTCGACAATTATCTTAGATTTTTGGGCAAAAGAAATATCATTTTTATTTTCATGGGAGGAGTAAATGGCGCTTAATTTGGGATTCAAGGGCCACCTGGGTTGATCCTTCCTCAATTCTACGGATACGTAAACTTGCTTCGGATATAGAGTCCAATGCAATAAAAAATGATCGACTTCCTTGCATTTTGAATAATTATAACTTTCTAATACTATGAGAAGCTAAAAATATATTTTGGCGTTTTTTGCTATGGAACAAAAATGAACTTAGTAGTGCACAGAAAAATGTCACTTGTGATCGAGTTCAACCGCTAAACTATTCAGGGGGAAATGACATGTTGTGCGCATCTATGAATAAATATCTTTCATTTTCAAAAACCCAAACAACAATCGGTTTTAAAAGAGACATGATATTACATATTTTTGAAAATATGCGAATTTTCACATTTTAATATGAGGAAATGTCCAACTTTTTAACATTTTTCAAATTTTTTCAATTTTTTTGAAATGTTTTGAAATTTTTCTCTATATTGTGCACACCTACGCATAAATATCTTTCATTTGCAAAAATCAAAACGGAAATCGGTTGAAAAATGTGTCCGTAAAAGGGATTACAAAATTTTTGTTAACGTATTAATATATAAGATATAAGATGTCACAACCTCTCTGTTCTTTTCAAAATTTATTCAAAATCCTCTCTTCAGAGTTCAAAAAAAAAAATTAAATTAAAATATTTACATATATAGAAACCTACTCTAATAATAATAATAATAATGTTCTTTATTTAGATTTTACCATTTACGTAGCTATTACAATTTATATACAATTGATTTTTATTTGAATTTGGCAATAATATGTTTTCTCAATTTCCTAGTACATTTTTTAGACATTTATTTTGAAGCACTTGTAATCTCTCTATATCAGTTTCATTACACAAGAACAATATGGAAGCACAATAAGTAAAATGCGGTTCAACGATAGTTTTATATAGCGATGCCTTTTGCCCAGTATTCAATTCCCTTCTCAACCGGCTAATGACATTTACTTTCTTGCCTATTTTTTTGCATAAATAATCCGTGTTTACATCAAATTTTAACTTGTCATCAATCATTATTCCTAAATACTTAATTTGGCTTTCAATTGTCAGCTTACTTCCATTTATAAAAATATTTACATTACTTCGATCAATTTGTTTATTCGTTATTATCATCACTTTTGTCTTATCAACATTGAGTTTTAATTTATTCTGACACAACTTTTCAAACAAACAAGACAAGTCCTCATTTAACTGTCGAACTCCCACTTCCAAATTATCTACCACGATATAAATTAAAGTATCATCTGCAAACATCTTAAGCTTACAGTATTTTAAACATTTTACCAAGTCGTTTATATATAAAATAAATAAAAGTGGTCCGAGAATAGAGCCCTGTGGCACACCCAAATGATTGTTTATCTCACCAGAAATTACATTACAAATTTTGACCACTTGCGTTCTGTCAGTGAGGTAGCTTCTGAACCACTCCAGCTCGATTTCCCTCACACCAAAGTCACCCTCCAGTTTAATTAAAAGCAGCTCTGGTTCGATTGTTTCGAACGCACGTTGAAAATCAAGAAAACCTGCAATTATGATCTTTGAATCATTCATTGCCGCTTTCCATTCATAAAGTACGTCGTTTAATGCTGATTCACACGAATGATGTTCTCTGAACCCGGACTGGTATTCGTACAAGAGGTTATTTTCCTTGATGTAAACAGCGAACTGCGAATGAGCTAGTTTCTCAATAACTTTCTCAATGCAAGGCAACATATTAATTGGTCGATGTTCATTTATTAGCACTGTTCCGCATTTTTTCTGTATTGGAATAATCGTTGATCTCTTTAGCGATTGAGGAAAAACTCCCGTTAAGAAGGAGTCGTTGATTATGTCGGCTAATTGTGTACCAATAATTAACATCGCATCCATGAGTACATTAGCATTGAGAAAGTATTCGTCGGTGTTATTTTTCAACTCTTTTATACATGATTTGATGTTCGAAATTGAAACGCCATGAAAGAACATACTATCACGTTGGACTGTCACTGAGTCTCAGTGGATATGAGACTTCAAATTACATAGAAATGAAGTGACAGTCCAAAAATGATATAATATTGAAACACTGTTCTTTGAATCGATGCAGTGGTGGATTTGTCGTGTTATGCTCAAACGGTACCATTGGGATATTTCGGTTCAACTCAATAATACTATTTACAAAATATTGGTTAAATTTGTTCACAATTTGCTCATCATCTTCATATGTGATATCATCCTCTTTAATGTACGTCAAATTATTTTTTTCTTTATTTAAAATTGAATTTAGCACTTTCCAAGTCCTCTTCATATCACCTTTGGCTTCATTTAATTTGCTTTGGTTCGATTCGAATTTTTTCTCACGTATTGCTTTTTTATAATCATTTTTAAATACACGGTATTCATGCCATTTATTGTCAGCCTCTGATTCACTTGCATATCTTGCCAATTTATATAGCTCATTTTTATGTTTACGCATTTGTTCAAGATTCCGATCGAAAAGGTCCGGAATTATCTTAATCACTTTTGCTTTTCCGCACATGAAATGTGCTTAGGAAAAGTATTGGTTTTGCCTCAAAAATTCAACTCCACATTGCTTGAGTAAATGAACTCCGATCGGGCTCAAATTTTGACCAGAGTCTCAGTTCACCATGGGAACAAATCTTGATTTTCACTTTTTTTATTTGGATACTCAGTTCTGGTAGTTCCGGTGCAAAATGGCGTCGTCGTCGTCGTCGTCGTCGTAGTCTGTACGTTAGCACGATAACTCTCGAACGGAGTCTCAAATTCCAAAGTGACAAAAGCAAATTTGTTCAGAATTATTACCGGATGTTTCCTATTGAATTTGAGCCATATCGGTGTAGCCGTTCCAGAGATATGTGCATTCAAGTGCACGTGAGTCGGGTTTTCAGTACATTTTTAGACAAAAACTGATTTTCACATTTTTGACTCTCCTGACCGTATTTTTCAATGAAAATTCATGTTGCTTGCGTCATTTGAATGGTATTCAAGCGCGCTTGACGTTTTACGTATTCAAAAAGTGCATAAAATGTTTCTTCATGCCGAAAAATCATGAAATGCGAACACGTGTGAAAATGTACGAAATTTTTAGAAAATTCTCAGAAAATTGAATTGTAAAAAGTGAAAATGACTCACAAATGGATTCTTAAATTGCACAGTATTATCACCGGAAGTTTCCTATTTAATTTGAGCCATATTGGTGTAGCCGTTCCAGAGATATGTGCATTCAAGTGCACGTGAGTCGGGTTTTCAGTACATTTTTACACAAAATCTGATTTTCACGTTTTTTACTCTCCTGACCATATTTTCCAATGAAAATTTATGCAGTTTGCATCATTTGAAAGGTAATTAAGTCTGCTTGAAGTTTTACATTCATACAATGCACAAAATGTATCTTCATGCCGAAAAATCATGGAATATGAATACGTGTGAAAATGTACGAAATTCTTAGAAAATGGAAGTTTGATATGAATATATCTCAAGAAAGGAGTCTCAAATCGCAAAGTGAAGATGGCCAATGTTTTGTGTTTTGAACATTTTGCCCATTTTCATGGCAGAACCAATACTTTCTCTCCTGACTGGTCGATGAATGAAATTGTTCAAGAGAAAAATCAAATTCCATATCAATGCGGAAAAGTCAGGATTACGAATGTAATTCAATTTATTGTTTTCTTAAATTGCTCAGTGCCTTTACAAAGAATATCAAGAAGCCAATCCATTTTATCATTCACCGAACTATTTCGAACTAGATCCCGGTGTTTAATTTCATTTTCTAGTACCTGCCACAGCCGACCGCTATCATATCTACTCCATACTGTTATTTCTCGACTCTTTGATTGTATTTCTTCAGTTTTACCTTTGATCACTATATCAATCATTGCATGATCGGTGATTTGATCATCAGTTAGCACTAGAGATGAAATTTTCCTTCTATTAATGTTAGTGATACACAAATCAATTAATGTCGATGAATTTCTTTCCACTCTTGTTGGTTTGTCAATTAATTGAGACATTCCATTATCACAGCAAATTTTTTTCAGTTTCTGAGCATGACTCGTATTTGACATCATATCGACATTAAAATCACCACACACAAGTATTTGCTTGCCATCTGATATGTGTTCAAACCATTCCACAAATGAGCTAAGCACTTGTGATTTATTCAAATGACAAATACCAAGCAATATTCTGGTCGACAATGGACACCATTTCATATTTAATACGACTATTTATATAAACGCAGACGCCACCAGTATGTTTCGAGAACGATTTACAATGTATACACTCATAATTATTTATTTTTAAGTCACTAATATCACAGTCGTCGGTCACATGCGTTTCATTTTAAAAAATCACATCAGGCTTTCTTTTTCTTATCACAAGTTTTAATTCGTCGAAATTATTGCGTAATCCACAAATGTTTGAGCATAACACGTTCACTTTTTTGAATGGTTGCTATTCCGAGGGATTGTATTCAATTTTATTCCGAAGAACAGCCAAACGACGTTGTAAAATGCTGCAATCCTTACTGAACGCATGATGTCTTGTATCCAAGTTCAATTTGTTCCTCTGGTTTGCCGCCTTACAATTTGCACAACACAGCTTCTTCGATTTGCAATCATCAAATTTATGGTTACCGGCACATTTACTGCAACATTGTGTATTTTGCGTACATTGACTGGCAATGTGTGAGAAGCCAAGGCACTTAAAGCAACGCTTCGAATGCAAATGTTCGAAAATTCGGCATTCTCTCCACGGCAAATTTAATACACCAATGTCCATCAACTTGTTGTAAACGTTGCTCTTCACCTCAACAATTGCATCATTTGCATCCACGATATTTTCTTGGGATGATTGTGACGAGTTTTATTTCAAAATCACGTATGTTTTCATTGTGTTGTTTCAGCTCATTAATGATTGATCCATCCGGAATCTGCGTATCAATGTTAGTGATACGTAACCGAGGGTCTTTAACGACTGGCAATATCACATCATATTCATCACCAAGTTTATCGCTTACAATTTGCTTCACTTTCATTGTTTCATTTGCGTTACGGCACTGTAACACAATACCTCCATCACGTGTGTTTCGGGTACCGCAAATATCAACTGCATTTTTATCAACTGTTTTTGTGAGCTCATCCATTGTTTTCTTGCTATGCTGTTTTTGCTTTGGTTTAATAACCACAGCTGGCTTAACTGGCTTAGCTGATACAACTTTAGCGTATGACACATTGTTTGGAATGACTGTTGTTGCTGTTGATGTGTTTGTCTCAAACGATTCAATTTTCAATGTCAGCACTTTAACTTTTTCAATCAGCTCAAGCACATTTTTTGCCAATGTATAACTAGTCTCGAATAAAATGATCTTTTTGATATGTTTAAAATCGGTGAATATGAACGTGGCCTAATTGAAAATAACTTGGTGTTTTCATGTATTTGTGTACGCATACAACGAAGTTTCTCCACATCAATACTGTCGTCCAGTAGTGACGACAATGTTTTACGGCGTGTTGAATGTTGTCGTCGATGAGCGACAATCGTGCAATTCATTAACAAGACTAAATTTGTGCGTGTTGCTTAACGACAATCGCTGATTTTGTACCACTTTTCGAACAACAATGTGCCATTTTCAGCACAATATTGTTCCATTTTCAGCACAATATTGTGCCATTTTTAGCACAATGTGAGAATGTATACGTTGGTTGCCCAGCTGTCATTATCTTCATGCTATGGTGAACACATGCAACCAAAACTACTCTTTCATATTACTATATTCATTTTTTTCACTGAATGATGATATTGCTGTCGTTCCCGGGTGACAATGTTGTAACCCAGAAACAAAATCAATATCATCATTAGGGAGTCGGAATTTGTGTTCACTAATTCCTGAAAATAACAACTACAAACAATCTCTGTTCATATTCACGACAACGCTGAATGTTTTTGTGAACGCATACAACAAAATATCCTGATTTGGCATATTATTTTATTCATTTTTGTCATTGCGTATGTAACGACAATATTGCTTTCGTCGGTAAGCGACGCGCAAAAATTCAGTCTCGTTTATGAATTGCACGATTGTCGCTCATCAACGACAACATTCAACACGTCGTAAAACATTGCTGGAGAAACTTCGTTGTATGCGTACACAAACACATGAAAACAACAAGTTATTTTCAATTAAGCCATGTTCATATTCACCGATTATAAACATATCAAACAGATCATTTTATTCGAGACTTATTATACCTAGCAAAGTGTTGTTGGAGTCAATGGTTGCATTCTGTTTTTGACAGCTCATATCAGTTTTGTAGGCCAGTTCCATCAAAAGACCAACTTTTTTCACTACAGTTTCATCATTCGTTTGGACACAGAATGGACACAAGATTCGCAACACATTACTGTCTTTTCTTGCACTGACTTCAGTTTTTTTTACCCCACCACATTTATTGTGATATGCCGACCCGCAATTATCACACACAAATGATTTTGATGCTGCTTCTTCTTCTTCTAAAATGTCTTTTTCACAACTTTGACAAAGCGATAATTGCGACATTTTGCCCAATTTTCGGCACGACTTGAACGTTTTATTGATTTTTCAACACATGTAATAAAATCAAAACAACTTTAATTTAAAAAAATCTTCGGTTTATATTATAAAATACTTTAATAAAAATTATTCATTCGGAGCTCCATCAAATTTACGACTTTACACTTTGACAGCTGTCAATCCAAAATAAATTCAAAAATAATTTCTCGAAAATTACTTTCTTAAAATTCTGAATGAAGACAAACTAACACAGTGCGCCACGAAATTTCCTGGGCATTTGTAACTGATATATTTTGGATGTACACCTCGAGTCTACCAAAACCCCCAAAGGGTTTTGCAAAGTTAGCTCGATTTGATTTTTTACACTCTCATGAAATTTCGCGATTTTTCAGATTTTCACTATTTTCACTTTGTGGTCTATATCTCGTTAACAAGTGGACATTTTTCAAAGCTGTCTTGAGCAAAGTTATAAATTATCACGGAGAACGGCAGTTCTCCCAGTGGCGCACCAAAAAATACACTTTTGAGTGCAACACTATATATACGCGAGTTTTCGGATTCTGTGTTGCCGACCGATGTCATTCGTGAAATAGGCATTGGCGTGTAGCTTAGGACCAAACTAGACGAAAGCCGTCGTCTAAATGAATTTTTGTGGAACCATAAAAAATTTCGCTTGGGGGACGTATGGGGGTGTTTTTTTCAGATTATATAGCATATCTCCCGGTGGGTAATCTTGACCACTGTCGTTGAGTGACCAATCGATAGTACTCCTCAATATCTGTCCAACGAGTGCTCAACCATCGAAATCGGTTGACCCGTTCAAAAGTTGTGTATGTTTTCCCAGAAAGGGGGGTTTTCCCTGAAAATTGGGTTTGGTATGTTTGTGTGTGTGTGTGTGTGTGTGTGTGTGTGTGTGTGACTTTGTAGTTTGTCTCGATTTCTGTGATGTATAACATTATTTTTAGGGAATGTGGGGGGCAGTTCAAAACCGTCGAGAACGGCCGAATTTCTTTACATATAAGAAAATAAGCAGGGGGAGAGTGTCGAGGAGTCGATTTTTTTCAAAATTCCATAACTCCGCTAATACACAACATAGAAAATCCGTAGATACCGCAAATGAAAGGTATTGAGCTAAGCTTTAAATTAGTCCTTGTAATGAAAGAAATCTATAATCGGGTTTGGTCACCACATTGAAAAAACCGAAAAATCGGAAATCGATTTTTTTGGTTTTTCGTCATTTTGACCCCCGTACCCATTTTCTAAAATTCTGAAAAACTACACTTTGGTAGTACACCTCAATACCTATCGAACGAGGGTTCAACCATCAAAATAGGATCAACCGTTCCTAAGTTATGGAAGTTGGAATTTCACTCATCATTTTTCGCAAAAATTGGGTTTTGGCTATATGTGTTACAGAGTTGACACTATCAAATCAAGTTGTGATATAATACTAAATATGATGACATAACATGCTCACAACTCATATATCACAATCGATATACATTAGAATTGGCTTTCAATTGGGGCATATTGACGCGATTTGGAGGAAAATTTGGATTGCAAGTAAAAAAAACCAAAAACTTCAAAATCGAAATTTTGGCTAATTTTGTCATATCTTCGCCGTATTTACTTCAAAGGTTCTCAAAATTTGCAATTCGATCGATGGAGTTGAACAGAATTTGACAATATATCTCGAAAAGTTATTATTTTTAAGTTTTTTTTACAAAATAACCTTACAAAACTACTGATATAAGATGAAAAAACCTCTGAACGAGGTATAAACAGAGTGGCGCACCCAAATATCCTGCCCTCAAAATGACTGATATCACATTTTACGTGGCGCTGTTGAATTATATATTTTTGGTTCAACGCTTTTCAAATAATTCAACAACCTTTCCATGGTGGCATCAATTGAAATTCGAACTAGTGTGCGCCAGTGCAAGTCCCGAACGAAAACGTGAATTGTATCACGGCAGAAAATAAATTCATTTTGTTTACACAAATATTTTGGTTTGAATCGTAGCCCAACTCTAATCAAATTGACAGTAAAACGCTTTGCTCGCACTGGCGCACACTAGTTCGAATTTCAATTGATGTCACCATGGAAAGGTTGTTGAATTATTTGAAAAGCGTTGAACCAAAAATATATAATTCAACAGCGCCACGTAAAATGTGATATCAGTCATTTTGAGGGCAGGATATTTGGGTGCGCCACTCTGTTTATACCTCGTTCAGAGGTTTTTTCATCTTATGACCTAATCTACAATTCTTCTCAGCATACTTCGCTAAAAAACTGACATCTTAATGGTCTTAAAAGCTAAAATGTTCCGAGAACAAATTGGTGGAATATTGTGGTGTGGAAATACATTTATTGACATATTGAAATGTGTTTTACTTGAGCGTTTTTCATAAAATTGGGAGATATTGACATTTTCGAGCAATAATCAATACAAAAATGTCTCATGAGTATCCAAAAGTATTTCGAAAATACTCTAGATCACTAGACATTCGTACATAGAACCGATCAAAATCGTTCAAGACTATCAAAACTGCCGAGAAGAACCAATTATTTCATAAAAATGTCGAATTCATCGATTTTTTCTATGGAATGAAGGAATGGGTCAGTTGCCTGTTTGGAGAGGGAGCCCAAAAGGCATTGGACATAAAAGCCAATGGTATCAAAATTCTTCTCTAAGCTTGTACTAAGTGGGAAATCATAGCCATGTTGATTTCGCAGTTGATTTCACCATTTGGTCCACCCCAACGTACATTTTATGATAATTTTGCGGTTTTTCGAGGTAATTGGTGACCGAATCGACAGCAAAACGCAAGTAAATGACTAAAATATAATTTATTTTTACTTTTCACTGATTCTCAAGATAATTTTGGTAGTATGAATTGAGTTTTTAGTCAAAAAACATGAAAAAATGTGAGAAAACTGGATTTGGCCCAACAAAAGTACAAAAACTTGGCAGATATACAAACTGTTGATAGATTACGCGTGTAGCGGACCTAAAGAGCTATCGATTTAACGAAAAAAAAGGTCTAAAATTTCGGACGTCTAAAGGGGTTTACTTAGGTACCCAACTTTGAATGAAAAATGTTCTATGGGGAGTGACCCAGGGGGCTCCTATCTAAACAAGTCTCATGCAGTACTCTTCAAAATCTATCTGCTCCGAAAATTTGAGCAAGTTCTGTAATGGTGTTTGGAAATGGTGGTCATTCAAAAATTTCGAGTTCAGGCCAAAATCGAAATTTCGATGTCTGAGAGATCTTAAGCCTCTATACCGATTGAGCTAAAAATTTGGATTTTTGAGTTTTTCTATATTCCCAACAACTATTAGTTTATGCTTTTGAAATCCGTCACCATGCCCGCAGATTTTTTTTTTGATTTCACATGGAATCGTCGAATTGTCACAACGGACCATACAACAACGCAACAATGCAAACAAATCGTTAAGAAGGCAACGAAAAAAGGAAGATGCTGAACAAAGGCAAAATTTCTTCAGCAAGCAGAGGCCTGCAACCACAAGCATAAAACAAGTATATGCACAGCAGGTAGTAATCTGCTCTCTCTCTCCCATTCAACTCATCAACACATCTAGTAAAGAAACGGATAAATCACATAAATGGTGATAATTGGTTGAATGCTTAAAGGCAACCATAAAAAGTCAAAATTCAAAATGAACCAAACAAAGGATGAAGCGCTGCCGCTATGAAAGAGGAATGAACGATATTTGATAGGCAGCAACGATACCAAAATTTCAATAAATTGAATGAAAGGATTCAAACAACATTGCAACAGCCTCACGGCAAAAATCAACATAATGCCTTGACACCTACAGACATAAACAACCAATTTTATGAATTTACCGGATTACATCAAGTATGTCAAAACATTGATCACAAAGAAAATCGTATCAACAATGAAATGCAGCATCAATGAAGCCGCAACTCCGGTCAATGAAACCAAAAGACAACGAAACATGTCATAACAAAGATTTGAACAACCAATAGGAAAACTAAATGGTTGGGGAAATTAAAATTGCTGTTGAAAGTCGTAACCACAAGTAAACAGAATCAGTTCATCCGCAACTACGATCGATAAAACACGTGAGGTGGTAATTTAGAAAATTCAGTTGTAACAGTTCTTCGAAAAACTTCAAAATGGAAAATCAACGACCAACACTTGAAGAAATTAAAGAAAAATACAGTGTAAATCAACGCGATATTGCAGACATCCAGGCAGCCGAAATGAAAGCCCACCACTATTTGGTGGCCACGGAGAAAAAATTTCTCAAAAAACTGATTCGATTACTCGAACGCCAGAAACAAATACTGCAATTTAACAAAAACTACGAGAAAATCATACTGAATGCCGAACCAAATAATTCCAGTGTACTCGTGCAAAGTGGCTCAAATCATAGTTCATTTGTGCGAGTGACAACAATGATCAATGAGTTGAAGGACGAAATAAATTACCATCCACGCTACAGAAATACCACGCGAATCGGAGCAAATCTTACAAGCCGAAGCAGTAAACTATTTTCAATCAATTGACCCCCCAAGCAGCGAACCGGATTCCAGCTCAGAAGAAGAGGAATAATTCGGACTTCGACTAAAAATGGTCAAATCAACCGTTCACCTTTTGGCCGACAGGTCAACATTTTAGTTAAGAAACTAGATCAAGTAACTAGTAAGTAATAAAATTAAAATTTAGATACCAAGCAAAATAAACATGGAGTTAAGTGGACATCCAAACCTGTCCAAACGTATAGAATAAATGCCAAATAACACACGACGAATGTCATTATTTACCAGCAAGAGAAGACAATTGTGGTCCAATCATTCTCGGAACACATTTGTTGTTGCGAATGTAACAGTAAAATTCATTTGCGTATAAAAACTGCCGTTTATGATACAAAATATCAAACTTAACAAAACGGATTCATCTCAACTGCAATGCACGTGGTAATACGATGGCGTCGTGTGTTATCATGCAAAAAATCGAAAAAGATTAGTAGCTAAGAAATCCCAAGTAAAGTAGTAAGTTTAGCACCACTAGGGAACGCCACACAGTGAACCGAACTCAATGGAACGAGTGTGCCTTTCCCTAATCAACATTTTGGCCCATAGTACTCAAGAATTGATACACATTCTAAGGGATCAAGCTTATGATTGTGAAAACATGGGGGCCGGGATGTTTGGAACCAGTTGTGCTTGATCCAAAGCACCTGGAAAGCCATTCAAAAAGCTTAAAACCATAGTTAAGTTTAAATAAAAAACGCCTCAATTTAGACTGATCGATCAAACTATTTTTGCCCGCGTATTCAATTTACTTTCCGCGAACTCATTTACATATAAAAAAAAAACAAATAACATTATGCTATGACTAAACAGCCATAAAGGGCCTGGTCATAAAATCCCTTCAAACATCTAAGCCGCCATGAGCACGAATCAATGACGTGATTTCTGGCATAAATTATTGAGAATATTTTCCCACTCCAAGTAAAATTCAACACAAATTCTCTGGGCAAATTTAGTATAAAAGACCGATCTTTCTCACTAGAGACAAGTTTTTCTCCGAGTTTACTCGGAACAAGTTCTAATCTCTAAGTAAAATTGTTTAGCCAGTAAAAAGAAAAAATAAAAAGTGAAAAATGTAAAGTTCTGTGAATTGTTTTTATTCTCGTCAAGGCCTTGCGAGTGACAAGAGCTCACACATCAAACAAATGCCATTCAGAAACAAAATATGGAAAAGTTCCCAATGTTGTTATTACGTTTCGGATTATGCTCACAATTCAAGTGGCATCAGCCGAGCGATCATTCTCAAAACTCAAACTTACCAAACATATCTTCGAAATCACGGAAAACGGCAGTTCGCCCAGTGGCGCACCAAAAAATACACTTCTGAGTGCAACACTATATACATAGCTGTTTACGAACCAAAATTATAATATTCTACGAACGAACGAACGAACGAGCGAACAGTTCGTAAACAGCTATGACTATATATACGCGAATTTTTTGACTATGTGTTGCCAACCGATGTAATTCGTGAAATAGGCATTGGCGTGTAGCTTAGGACCAAACTAGACGAAAGCCGTCATCAAAATGAATTTTTGTGGAACCACAAATTTTTTTGCTCAAGAGACGTATGGGGGTGCTTTTTTCAGATTATATAGCATATCTTGACCACTGTCGTTGAGTGACCAATCGATAGTACTCCTCAATAACTTTCCAACGAAAGCTCAAAAATCAAAATCGGTTAACCCGTTCAAAAGTTGTGTACGTTTTCCTAGAGAGGGGGGTTTCCCCTGAAAATTGGGTTTGGTATGTTTGTGTGTGTGTGTGTGTGTGTGTGTGTGTTTGTGACTTTGTACCTTCTCTCGATCTCTGTGATGTATAACATTATTTTCAGGGAGTGTGGGGGGCAGTTCAAAACCGTCGAGAACGGGCGAATTTCTTTACATATAAGAAAATAAGCAGGGGGAGAGTGTCGAGGAGTCGATTTTTTCAAAATTCCATAGCTCCGCTAATACACAAGGTAGAAAATCCGTAGATACCGCAAATGAAAGGTATTGAGCTAAGCTTTAAATTAGTCCTTGTAATGAAAGAAATCTGTAATCAGGTTTGGTCACCACATCGAAAAAGCCGAAAAATCGAAAATCGATTTTTTTGGTTTTTCGTCATTTTGACCCCCGTACCCATTACAGTAAATTCTGAAAATCTACACTTTGGTAGTACAGCAGACGCTCGGAAATTAGAACGTTCACAAATTAGAACCGTCCAGAAATTAGAACCAGCTTCGTCGATACATTGTACGTTCTGAAATTAGAACCAAAAAGTTCGAATTTCCGAGCGGATTTTTTTTTCTTCTTTTCTTTCATTTATTCGCTCGAAAAAGAACACCACAATCCGTTTTGCATTCGATTTTTTAGTATTCTAGTTCATTTGTTTACATTTAAAAGACATGAAGAGTGAAGCGGCGAATTTACCGTTGCAACACAAGCAGTGTTCATGCATTGTTATTCTATTTGCTGTGCATAAATGGAAACTAAACTGAGTATCCATTGAAATCTCAGTCATATCGAATGTCGCTAGTATTCGAACAAGTGCTTCACGGAATTGGTTTCAATGCGCTATATTTTGATTTTTTCGTTTTTTTTTGTTTATTTTTAATATTATCATCAAAAAATGTCGGCAAATAATGACAAAAAACGTAAAAAAACAACGTTGACGTTAGAACAAAAAACAGATATTTTAGGAAAACTTGATAAAGGTGTGAAAGCGAATCGTTTAGCTATTGATTATGGTGTCTCCAAATCTTCTATATCGTACATCAAATCACAAAGAGAAGACATTGTGGCTGCAGTTTCGAATACATTCCAATTCGCCAAGAAAAAAACATTGCACAAGTCCGAGTATCCGGAGATGGAGAATCAATTATATGAATGGTTTTTGAAGCAACGCGACAGAAAATGTACAATCAGTGGTCCAATAATGAAAGCGAAGGCTAAACAACTGTTTGAATCGATGTACCCAGAAAAAACATCAAATAATTTCGTTGCAAGTGATGGCTGGTTTGGAAAATTCAAACGCAGATTCGGTATCCGTTTCTTGAAGATATGTGGTGAAATACTTTCAAGTGACATTGAGTTGATTACACCATACATACATCGATTTCGTGCCAAAATTGCCGAAATGGGGCTGACCAATGCACAAATTTATAATGCAATCCAACCAATGGATCAAAATCCAATAAAAATGACCAAATTAATATTTCGGAATAAATTATTGAGTCATTTGGTTGCACAAGATGATGTTGATGTGCATGAATATCTAAAACAACACAAAATTTCGGATGCTATTGTATTGCTGAAACAAGCTTGGGATGAACTATCTCAAAGTGTCGTTGCAAAATCGTGGAACAAAATAATGAATTGGGATTCAAGTCAATTCGATGAGGAGGACGATTTACCGTTATCTGAATTGGTTCAGCAAGATTGCGATTACATGGAAATTCTCCAACAAACTCAAATGCTTTTATCGAAAATTGCTCCAAACAACAGTATAGCAGCAGGTGATATAGATGAATGGAATGATGACATATTCGAAGAAGATTCTGATGATACGGGTATTGAAACTGATGTCGATGATTCGGACAATGACGTCGAAATGAATGGTGAGATCAACGAGCCACGGATTTCATATTCATCAGCGATTGAAAGTGTTAACAATTTGCTCAAATGGTGCGGACAAACATGTCTACTCTCAACCAAACATATGTCTAATTTACTGGCTGTTCGCTCTGATATAGTTGTTTCTCATTTGAATAAAACGAAAAAACAAAGCTCAATAACTGATTTCATGACGGAAAAATGAGTCACCTGACAAATAACTCATTTGATTACTGATTCTATTATAAAATTCCATTCATATATCAATAAAAACCAAAGATATTTCAACTGATATGACAATATATGTGTTGATTTTCTCCATTTTGACATGAAAAATCGATTTTCAAAATACGCTCCGAAATTAGAACCTTTCGAAAATTAGAACCAGCTGAAAAACCAATTGGTTCTAATTTCCGAGCGTCTGCTGTACACCTCAATACCAACGAGGGTTCAACCATCAAAATAGGATCAACCGTTCCTAAGTTATTGAAATTTGAACTAGTGTGCGCCAGTGCAAGTCCCGAACGAAAACGTGAATTGTATCACGGCAGAAAATAAATTCGTTTTGTTTACACAAATATTTTGCCTAACTCAAATCAAATTGACAGAAAAACGCTTTGCTCGCACTGGCGCACACTAGTTCAAATTTCAATTGATGCCATCATGGAAAGGTTGTTGAATTATTTGAAAAGCGTTGAATCAAAAATATATAATTCAACAGCGCCACGTAAAATGTGATATCAGTCATTTTGAGGGCAGGATATTTGGGTGCACCACTCTGTTTATACCTCGTTCAGAGGTTTTTTCATCTTATTCAATTATACAAGAGACTCAATGAATTGGCCATTATTTCAATTGAAAAGATGTCACCAATTCAATTAAATATGATGATATTTTAGAAGATTTTGCAACCGTCAAAGCAAGAAAGAACAAAGAATATATTTATATAATCACATTCTATGTATCGCTTCGTCGGAAGTGGGCCAAAATACCGCAGAGTCACATTCGAGCAGCTTGCGATGCTTTTATCGGCCGACGCATGGTCCTCCAAGGGCGGCCATATTGAACGTTTAGAATTAATTCTTAAATTTGGTGTATTTTCCGACATTTGTTGCTTTTTTTCAATAAAATTTAGACACAAATAAAAAAATTATAGTGTTTTGAAAAGTTGCATTTCGAGTCAGTCAATGAATTAGTATCAATTTTTCCGTCCGTCTGGTACGTTTGTTACCCTTGTATTAGGTTCACAGTATTTTATTAAAATGTTTCGTTCACATGATAAATTCTCCGAGATTATTGATTAACGTAAAGCTTTAAAATATAAAATAACTTAACACTTACAGAAAGCCAAGCTTCGGCATCTTGGGGAAAAAATTGTCGTTTATCATTCTTATTTCATTGAATGATAAGTCACTGCAAAAGAAAAAAAAATATTGGTAATGTTATTGAAATTCTAATTCATACTTAACCCGGAAGGTTTTAACACATGTTCCGATTGTCACATAAGAACCCAAGGGTTGTTTTAGTACGACAATAATATGATACAGATAATCGTAAGCAATAGCCACACAATCGTAACTCTTTGCATATCTTTTCATCTCATTCTCTTAACACACTATACGCTCTCATCTAAGAGCTCTTCACTATACAGTATTACGCGAATGCGTTAGAAAGAGATGCGAAAAGGAACGATTGAGCTATCATTAATACATTACGTACATTCATTATCGTCTATTAGTTTAATGCAATTAAAAATAAATGGGCTTACATGCGTAAGGCTTACTTTTCCGCACTTTTAACCATCAAGTGATTTTGTAAAATTTGTTTTAATGTGAAAGTAAACATAGTGAAATCACAAGAAAACGTCATCCAATCGGCCTCAAATTTCATTTAGACCATTTTTTCTACAAAATAAGCAATTTATATGGGTTCGGAGCAGTGAGTCAAAAATTGGTGGTTCCACCTATTTTCTGAATCCAATCTATTTTATGACCACAAATATGGAATGATTCAATTTTTAAATCTCAAAACCATTATAGTTTGTCCCAGGGTAGTCAAATGGACCCGCGGAATACATTTAGTACGTATATTCGCGGTACTTTCCATATTAAATTGAATTTTCAAGCAAAATAGCCACATTCGCTTGAGTCAGTCATGCGCCTCAACGACTACTACAATACTGCTCAAAATTGGATGGAATCTTAGTGCTATGAAGTCCAAACCATTTTTGATAGTGGTCCACGAGTCAAAGATTGGATTTGAGCGCAAATTGATTAATAATTTTGCATATGGCGTACGTGTACGAATTTTATGAATTTCGTTTATTTTGGCTGCAAATTTGAGAAATTTCACATCAAATATGGAATGATTGTATTAAGGAATCTCAGAACTAATATAGTTTGGCCCAGGAAAGTGAAATGGGCTCTCGAAAAACAATCAGTAGGCTTATTTGTGGTAATTTCGCTCAAAAATGGCATTTTTAGGGCAATAAACGTATATTCACTTGAGAGCATGGTGCGCCAAAACGGCTATACCAATATTGCTCAAAATTTGATAGGATTTAAGTCTAATAATTTCCAAACAATGGTGAAAATTTGAAATCGATCGGTGGAGTCGTTTTTGAGCTATCGTGGTAACAAAAAACGTGACACCGGACAACGGACGGCGGACGGCGGACGGCGGACAACGTGCCACAGCCCCACATCAACATGAGCTAAAAACGGTCCCACTGCATTCCTATGGGTTCCAAACTTATAGAAAACTCATTTTTGGGGTTTCAGAAATTTGGGCCAATCGCAATACTTTTACGCATCACGTGGTGTGCGGAAAAGTAATATTAAAATTACTATTTAAAATTAAATTTTTGGCATATTCTTCAGTTGAGTGCTTGTTGTGCGTCCACGTATTGGAGTTCAATCAAAATATTTAAAAAAATAAAAAATGCACGGTGTACAACAACAACACCATTGTTTAGCTGTCAACACAACTGGATAAACTGATCTCATTACATTATGTCAACATTACATTTTTTTTACTTCTCCGCACACCACGTGATGCGCAAAAGTATTGCGATTGGCCCAAATTTCGGAAACCCCAAAAATGAGTTTTCTATAAGTTTGGAACCCATAGGAATGCAGTGGAACCGTTTTTAGATCATGTTGATGTGGGGCTGTGGCACGTTGTCCGTGTCCGTCGTCCGGTGTCACGTTTTTTGTTACCACGATAGCTCAAAACTGACTCCACCGATCGATTTCAAATTTTCACCATTGTTTGGAAATTATTAGACTTAGATCCTATCAAATTTTGAGCAATATTGGTATAGCCGTTTTGGCGCGCCATTTTTGAACGAAATTACCACAAATAAGCCTACTAAATGTTTTCTGCGAGCCTATATGACTTCACTGGGCCAAACTATATTGGTGTTGAGATTCCTAAATACAATCATGACATATTTGATGTGAAATTTGACAAATTTTCAGCCAAAATGGACGAAATTCATAAAATTCATACACGTACGCCATACGCAAAATTGTTAATCGATTCGCGCTCAAATCCAATCTTTGACTCCTGGACCACTATTACAAATGGCTTGGACTTCATAGCACTAGGATTCCATCAAATTTTGAGCAATGTCGAAGTAGTCGTTGCGGCGCACCTTCGTCTCAAGTGAATGTGGCTTTTTGCTTGAAAATTCAATTACTTTTCCGCACACCACGTGATGCGTAAAAGTATTGCGATTGGCCCAAATTTTGGAAACCCCAAAAATGATTTTTCTATAAGTTTGGAACCCACAGGAATGCGGTGGAACCGTTTTTAGCTCATGTTGATGTGGGGCTGTGGCACGTTGTCCGCCGTCCTTTGTCCACCGTCCGCCGTCCGTTGTCACGTTTTTTGTTACCACGATAGCTCAAAAACGACTCCACCGATCTATTTCAAATTTTCACCATTTTTTGGAAATTATTAGACTTAGATCCTATCAAATTTTGAGCAATATTGGTATAGCCGTTTTGGCGCACCATGCTCTCAAGTGAATATACGTTTATTGCCCTAAAAATGCCATTTTTGAGCGAAATTACCACAATTGAGCCTACTGATTGTTTTTCGAGAGCCCATTTCACTTTCCTGGGCCAAACTATATTAGTTCTGAGATTCCTTAATACAATCATTCCATATTTGATGTGAAATTTCTCAAATTTGCAGCCAAAATAGACGAAATTCATAAAATTCGTACACGTACGCCATACGCAAAATTATTAATCAATTTGCGCTCAAATGCAATCTTTGACTCGTGGACCACTATCAAAAATGGTTTGAACTTCATAGCACTAAGATTCCATCCAATTTTGAGCAGTATTGTAGTAGTCGTTGAGGCGCATGACTGACTCAAGCGAATGTGGCTATTTTGCTTGAAAATTCAATTTAATATGGAAAGTACCGCGAATATACGTACTAAATGTATTCTGCGGGCCCATTTGACAACCCTGGGACAAACTATAATGGTTTTGAGATTTAAAAATTGAATCATTCCATATTTGTGGTCATAAAATAGATTGGATTCAGAAAATAGGTGGAACCACCGATTTTTGACTCACTGCTCCGAACCCATATAAACTGCTTATTTTGTGGAAAAAATGGTTTAAATGAAATTTGAGGTCGATTGGATGACGTTTTCTTGTAATTCCACTATGTTTACTTTCACATTAAAACAAATTTTACAAAATCACTTGATGGTTAAAAGTGCGGAAAAGTAAGCCTTACGCATGTAAGCCCATTTATTTTTGTATGGAAAGTGCCACAAATAAGCCTAGAAAATGTTTTCCGTGGACCCATTTCACTTTTCTGAGACAAACTATATTGGTTCTGAGATTCATAATTATAAACATTCCATACAATAGATTCGAATCAGAAAATAGGTGGAACCAATGATTTTTGACTAACTGCTCTGAACCCTTCATGCAGTTTATATAACTGCTTATTTTGTAAAAACAGAATTTGAGGCCGATTTGATGATGTTTTCTTGAAATTTCACTATGTTTACATTCACATTAAAACTGATTTTACAAATCACTTGATGGTTAAAAGTGCGGAAAAGTAAGCCTTACGCATGTAAGCCCATTTATTCAGAATTAGAATCGAAATAAAGCGTATTACAAAAGATTAAGATAAGTTTTCGATCCTTCATGGTGGAAAAACTGAAATTTTGGTCAATTATTCAAACCTCCATATCAGGGGTCATGGGAGGTCAAATTTCAAGTTTTTATACATTTTTCGCCTCTACTTTCCGAGACTTTTCCGTGCTGACTATCATTAATGATGTTCTTAATATGAAAATTCAAATGACTTGTTAAAATTGAATCCAATAACTTTGCTATTACGCTTTGGAGTGCCACTCCTCTGTAATTACTAATCAAATGAAAAACCTCTGAACGAGGTAAAAATCGAGTGACAAAAGCAAAATGCAAAATACAAAATTTGTGCCGAAAAAAAGTTATTTGAATTTTGTAAACAATTTTTCAGTGCATTAGTGCGTTCGGTGCGTTGCTGAAATTGTGTTTTTTTTTCTATCGAAAACACATCACAACACACCGAACGCACCGAACGCACCGAACGCACCGAACGCACTAATGCACTGAAAAATTGTTTACAAAATTCAAATAACTTTTTTTCGGCACAAATTTCATATCACAAATTTTGTATTTTGCATTTTGCTTTTGTCACTCGATTTTTACCTCGTTCAGAGGTTTTTCATTTGATATCATAGATTTTGGCAATGCATGCAATTTCAATGTGTGCGCTCATTGAAATTATATTAAATGAAACCACAAACTGAATATTGACAATGAATGTCTTGCATTTTCGAATTTTTGCTATTATTTTGCATTGTACGAGTGAAAATTTATTGAAAATACTAATTACTTTGGATGAAAATTTTATTTGGCTCCCTTTAATTTGCTGTAAAAATCGAATTAAATATTATTACAAGTATTTGATCCCCGAAATTAGTGCATATGTGCCAAAAAATGCATTTTTCGGTGTTTTTATAGTGAATTTTGAATAAATATGTCAATATCTCGAAAAAACGAATTTTGTGGGATATATGCGATATGGCTTATTTTAGACCAGAGTTAGGGCCAATAACCCTGAAAATATGAATCAAAAGTCTTCGGTCATTTTCGAGCAAATGACCAAAAAGTGGAGAAAAAATCTCCAAAAAGTGGCCGTATTTCAGTTTTTGGCCAAGAATGGCCTACCAACTTGAAAATTTAAAATTCAAGTGGGTGTCATTTGGAAGCTTATCTCAATACCTTTCCAACGATATGCGTATGTCTGAGAAATATCAAGTGGTTCGGCCACAGTGGCTGTGGCCGTGGTGGTCACTTTTTGGCCTCTAGAGGCCGGCCACGGCCAAGATGGCGGCCAAATCAAAAACTTCCAGAACAAAAGTTGCTTAGTTTTTCATGTACTACAATCCCTGAAAGTTTGAAAAAAATCGGGAGATGGTACGAACATACATACATACATACATACCCAAAAAATATTATAAATTGATAGATGGAGGCGCCACGAATAAAATTCAAATGGCCATAACTTTTCAACGTATGGTCCGATTTGAATGGTTGAGATGTTCTTGGATTCGTATTCACGCGTAGAATCATAGAATATCAGGTTCAAAAATATTTAATCTATTTTTACCCGGGTTATGGCCGAAAAACTGAAAATTAGCCGAAATTTTTCCACCGCGATATCTCCACTTGTGGTTGATAAAATTTCGAGTGTGTATACTTTTTTTGCGCTAATTTTCAAAGACCTTTCAGATGGTATATGACACAAATCGTTCGGACTCATAGATACAAAGTTCGAAACTTGCTGTATATATACTGAGTAGACTTTTCGCACTAGAGGTGCTTTCGTCACTCGTGTGGACTGCCGTCCACTGTGATATCATTTCTTGATCCACTTTTGAATGTCGGCCTTACAAACGATGTTTTCCAACACTTGCGCCGTTTTCATGGATTCACTGAGAATTAGTGTGATAGGTTTCACTAATGATTCTATACAATTTTTTATGAATAAGTTCGGAATTCCATCCGGGCCTGGAACTAAGTTATTTGGTAGGTTGTTGATTACTTGCGTCACTGTTTCTTCAGTTATATCAACTTTTGGAATGTTACTGCATAGATTAATCAATTCGTATCTGTGTTTGTTATTGGATTCAAATTTATGCACTGCATCTGGATTATATCTAGAGTAAGCGGTAGAGAAGAATTGAGCAAATAAATTAGCGATTTCCGATTCGTTGTTGGATTTCTGTCCATTATATGTTTTGAATTTATTTTGTTTGAAATAAAAAACATTCCTTTTCACAATTGTGAATATTTTATTTTATTTTTTGAGTCTAAAAATATTGTGTAGTTACACTTTGAAAGTTCTAGGTAGAATGAATCCCTGAAGTCAGCGTTGGAGGCAAATGAGCTCGAAGCCGCTTTTCTTGAGACGTGATCTCACGCCTTTTTGCCTGACTAACCAATTGCTTTTTTTCTTTAATTGGCCGACAATGTTTTACGACTTTCTGTAAAACAGGCCAATTCGTCATGCAAATGCAAGATGCTGTCGTTCAAACTACAAAGTTGCTACCGTAAAGTCAATAAGATGAAAAACCTCTGAATGAGGTATAAACAGAGTGGCGCACTAGTAGATCCTGCCCACAAAATGACTGATATAAAATTTTACGTGGCGCTTGTGAAAATATATTCTCGTTCCACAGTCGTCAAATCATTCAACAATATTTCCATGCCATATTACAATGAATGTGAACTAGAGTGCGCCAGTGCGAGTCCCGAACGTTTTCACTTTCATTATCTTTGAATAACACTGGCTATAATCAGAACTGGAATACAACTGATTTACAACCGCATTTTGGATTGCAGGCTCACCGTGAGTGTGTAAATCGTAGCCTAACTTTAATCGAATTGATAGGAAAACGCCTCGCTCGCACTGGCGCACTCTATTTCACATTCATTGTAATATGGCATGGAAATATTGTTGAATGATTTGACGACTGTGGAACGACAATATATTTTCACAAGCGCCACGTAACATTTTATATCAGTCACTAGCTAATTCCCTGTGCGCTTCGCTACACCCATAAAAAAAATTAAGAAAACATAATGAAAACTCCTAGCAGTGGTGTTAAGAAATTTTAAGAAACTACCGCAAGTAATGCGGTTCATCTGAATAGAGCAATGTTCCAAATACAGCCATATCACCGTCTTTGTTGACATAATTGCAGATGTATTTTATTGACTTTACTGAATTGCACATTTCGACGTTGAGTTGAGACTGAAATGTCAGCAATGGGTTGTATGGCACTACCTATTATCAATGGCAATATCTTGATTTTGCATTCTGATTGTTTCTGTATGGCGATTATCTTCGTTGTTACATCACGGCCTGTTCGTGGATCTACCATTGGAATATTGATATGGTGGCCATCATCACCCTTCCAATGCAACACGCGGGTATTGTAATGCATCATAGCTACGGTGAAGGTCTTAAACACGTTGTAATTGCTCATTTCTTCGATGTAATACAATATCGCGTGGTAGAGACTGTTCACCGACAATTACAATGGCCACTTCATCGATCGTTGGTGCATTAAATCATGGGTCGTTGGCATGCTCTCCAAAAGGAGTTTTTCCGGCTCTTATTATGATTTTGTGATTGTCAGACGGCATACGATCAAGAGCGGGTTTGAACAATCTAATTGTACAACGTCGATCCAATTCACGACAAGTGGCATATGTAACGTACGTATAAGACACATATCTATCTTTAGCTTTAAGCCACTCACGCACTGCATACATACATTACATCCATATCTGCATGCGCACTGTACTCAGTATATAAGGTGTTACACAATAAAGACACGGACTCTTGTCTGAACTCTCGTCGTCAACTCACTGTAGTTTCATTCATTTCCCTTTCACTCATACTTAATATGGCGAGCCTGCTCAAAAAAAAATAATATTAAATAGGATCAGTGAAAAAAAATAAATGGGCTTACATGCGTAAGGCTTACTTTTCCGCACTTTTAACCATCAAGTGATTTTGTAAAATTAGTTTTAATGTGAAAGTAAACATAGTGAAATTACAAGAAAACATCATCCAATCGACCTCAAATTTCATTTAGACCATTTTTTCTACAAAATAAGCAATTTATATGGGTTAGGAGCAGTGAGTCAAAAATTGGTGGTTCCACCTATTTTCTGAATCCAATCTATTTTATGACCACAAATATGGAATGATTCAATTTTTAAATCTCAAAACCATTATAGTTTGTCCCAGGGTAGTCAAATGGACCCGCGGAATACATTTAGTACGCATATTCGCGGTACTTTCCATATTAAATTGAATTTTCAAGCAAAATAGCCACATTCGCTTGAGTCAGTCATGCACCTCAACGACTACTACAATACTGCTCAAAATTGGATGGAATCTTAGTGCTATGAAGTCTAAACCATTTTTAATAGTGGTCCACGAGTCAAAGCTTGGATTTGAGCGCAAATTGATTAATAATTTTGCGTATGGCGTACGTGTACGAATTTTATGAATTTCGTCTATTTTGGCTGCAAATTTGAGAAATTTCACATCAAAGATGGAATGATTGTATTTAGGAATCTCAGAACTAATATAGTTTGGCCCAGGAAAGTCATATAGGCTCGCGAAAAACATTCAGTAGGCCAATTTTTGGTAATTTTGTTCAAAAATGGTATTTTCAGGGCAATAAACGTATATTCACTTGAGAGCATGGTGCGCCAAAACGGCTATACCAATATTGCTCAAAATTTAATGGGATCTAAGTCTAATAATTTCCAAAAAATGGTGAAAATTTGAAAACGATCAGTGGAGTCGTTTTTGAGCTATCGTGGTAACAAAAAACGTGACAACGGACGGCGGACGGCGGACAAAGGACGGCGGACAACGTGCCACAGCCCCACATCAACATGAGCTAAAAACGGTTCCACCGCATTCCTATGGGTTCCAGACTTATAGAAAACTCATTTTTGTGGTTTCCAAAATTTGGGCCAATCGCAATACTTTTACGCATCACGTGGTGTGCGGAAAAGTAAAATAATATAAGCCATGGTTGAAAGCCCAAGAAAAATAATAATTCAATAAAATGTGCAAGTTCAATAAATAAAAATGGATAGAAATAATAGAAATAATTCAAAAATTTTGGGTTTTTTCGAAACTGCAACATCAACAACAACTACACCGAAACCAAACACTTCTACTTCGACCACAAAAATGACACAAAATACAGTAAGTACAACAGAAAAGTTAATGACAATAGTAAATGAAAATTTGAGTGAAGAATTCGTCGAAACGTTGGAAAGCCTCGAAACAATGACATTAATAATTACTATGTTGATTACAATAATAGTGGTATACAAATTGGTAAAGTTATGCAGGAATGGTTACCGAATGCACAACGAAAAGATAATTCAACGGCACGAAAATAGTAACCCAAGACTTTAAAAATCGAGAAACTAATAAATTCAAAAAAAAAGTGAATAAAAATGACGAAAATCATAAAATTAGATACTGAAACAATAAGTGAAATCTATGAACAAACGTTAGAATTATTAGCTGACATGCTGGACGACGATTTGAGTGAAACAATCAATTTAAAATCGAAAATAGATTCGACGGTGAATGCACTAATCAAAGCTGAAATCGAAAAAATAATCCGAGAAAAACACGACGATTTGGAATTCAATACAAGTGAAGACATGCAAAAGTTCATGAGTGAAAGCATCGATGTAAACAAAAGAAGCTTTGATCAAGAAATAAAAAGAAGAAACATGTAAATAGTGCATAATAACAAAAATACACAAAAAAAAAAAAATCATATTTAACTTTGAATATCCCGACAAATCGATCCAATATGGAAACATTTATTTTATCATTAATCGGACTGGTGTTAACAATCAAATTAATAACAGAAATCAGTGATCGAATTACAAATTATATGCGAAAGTACGAATATAAAATGATAGCCAAAATATCGCAAAGAGTAACACAAACTCGCAGAGTGAGATTTGCAAACCAGCGGCAACCACAAAGAAGGCAATAAAATACAAATTGAGTGAGACGTGAAATGAACTCGCTGCAACACATTAGATACACATAAGTATAGATCGTAAAATTCGGGACAAAAAGTCGTAAAAATCGAGAGAACGTAAAATAAAGACATAAAATATAAATGAAAAAGCCTACATCACACGTTTAAAATTGCAACAAAATATATTCAATATTTCAACAAAAATATGCATAATTTCAAAATGGCAAATCCAAGAACATTCCACACTTTGAACTTTAACGAAACACACGCGTGTCTAAACAAAGCAATCACATTTAAAAATGTCCATAATAACACGAGTATTACAAGTAATTGCAAGCTTTGTACTGCGAAAATTAAGTGCATATTATGGTGAACAAAGAGCAATTGAGTGCAGCAACGAGCAATCGAGTGCAAGAGTCATAGGCATAGTGAGACCAACAGTGAGACAAACAGTGAGACAATCGATTCGGCAACGACTGACGCTCATAGCTAGAGAACAAATAGCGGCACGACAAAGAGAGCGAGGAGCTACGTTACAAAGAGCATTACAAGATCCTGAAGTCGCGGGAGACCCAGGAAGAGTATGGATGATCAACGAAATGTACGCACGTATTGTGGCAATGGAACAAAATACAAATTACGAAGAGAACAATTTAACTGAAGTAACAAGCGTGAACCGACAAAACGAACAATCACCATCGCCAATTATCGAAACTGCACAGGGAAACGAATCTGATACGTCAATAGAATCTGAAATCAACGAAGGAAGAACATTGATGGGAACAAGACGATTTTTTTACCTATCACCATCACCATCACCGGAACCGAACGAACAAATCGAATTGAACGAAACCGATGCACAACCAAATGTAATGAGAGAACGGCGTGTACTGAACATCATTGAACCCCCTTTCGAAGAAACATGGTAAAACGCTTAAAATCCATTGTGAAATGTTTAATCATAAAAAATTTTACGACCTAATTTTTGAATACACAACAATAGAAACAGCCATAAGGCGAAAAAATGCATCAAAGCACAAACAAGAAGATAGAACAAATCAAATAATAAAATCATATAATGATATTATAGAATTGACAAAACCGTATTTTTCTGGTACCGATCTAACTTTAAAAACTAGCTTAAGAACAAAATTAGTAGATTTAAGAGATCGACTCAACACGAATTTGAGTATATTGGGAAAAAGTGACATCGAAATACCGAAAGACTTAACGAAAAAGGTAAATTACAATACAAAAACTGAAGGAAAAACAAACTTAAAAATGAGCAACAGCGAAAACTACGATTTCTTAAACAACATTTCAAGAATTATAAGCTACAAATTTTCGGGCGATCCAAATGCACTGAATGGATTTGTAGCGGCAATTGAGCTAGCTGACGCAGCGACAACCGCTGAGCAGCAGCCAATTTTGGCCAAATTTATCAAAACAAAATTGGAAGGTAGGGCCCTTGAGGCACTACCAGAAAACGTCGAAAATGCAACAGAAATAATAAATGCATTAAAATTAAAAATAAAGCCTGAATCTTCAAAGGTTGTATTGGGCAGATTTCTAGCTCTACGCGCTGAAAGAAATTCGTTGCAAAAATTCCAAGAGACGGCCGATGAACTATCAAATTCATTAAGACGAGCATACATAAGTGAAGGTATGTCTCAAACTTTGGCTGAGAAAACAACAATCGACAAAACTGTTGAAATGTGTAGATTATCAGCTAAAACAAACCTCGTCAAATCTGTACTCGCTTCTACACAATTCAGTGAACCAAAAGAAGTGATCGCGAAACTAATCACAGAATCAAACACAGAAAATACAGAAACACAAATACTGTACTATAGAGGCACAAATAATCAGCGTGGTCGATTCAGCTCTTACAGGGGCAATCGAAACGACCAATCCAATCAAAATTGGCGCGGCAGACGCAACAGAAATTCAAATTTCAATAATAACAACAACAATAGTAGGAACCGAAATTTTCATTCAAATTATCGCGGCAGAGCTCGAAATAATTTCAACAATCGAGGAAATAGCCAGTCGCACAATCGAAATACCGATAATCAAAACAATACAAGATACATGAGATTAATTGAAGAGGAAAACGACGAGACTCCGACGACGCAGCGGAGCATAAACAATACTGTGTCCATGCAAGCTCGACGCATGTAAACAAAAGAAATTCAACAAATGTTCAAGCTCGAATCCTCACACTAAATTTGAATTTAAGAGATTTCATACAAATTCAAACTGATCTAAACACTGAAATCACAACATTTTTGGTAGATACACAAGCTGATGTATCAATTCTAAAGTTAAATGCCATAAAACAAGATTTTGAAATAAATCAACACGAAATTATTCAACTAAAAGGAATAACCGATGGTAGCATTCAATCTTTGGGCACAGCAAAAATCACTTTAATATTTAATGAAAAATCAATAAAACATGAATTTCACATCGTAAACGATGACTTTCCGATCCCATCAAATGGAATCATAGGCAAAGACCTAATACAAAAATATTTTTGCAAATTAGACTATTATGAAATGCAATTTACAATTCGATCAAAAGAATGTGAAATAATAATTCCGATAATCGGTGGCCCAAGTGTTGACACAGTGGCAATTCCTGCCAGATCAGAAGTATTCAGAGCTCTAAAAATCAAAAATTTTGAAGGAACATCATTTGTAGAAAATCGGGAAATTTCTCCTGGAGTTTTCATCGCAAACACAATAATACACCAAGCAAATCCAATTGTTAGAATTTTAAATACAACAGATAAAACAGCAATAGTTCCAAATTCATTGAACAAAATTGAAAAAATTGAAAATTATGACATATTCAAAATTGAGGAAACTGAAATATCGGAACAAAGAGTGAACAAATTGAACGAGATTTTTGTAAATAACACTCCTCGAGACAAATTAAAGCTCATAACAGAACTGTGTAAACAATACACAGACATTTTTACACTTGAGACAGACCAAATGACTACAAACAACTTTTACGAACAGAAAATACGCATAAACGACGATACACCGGTATACACGAAAAACTATAGAATAGCGCATGGACAAAAAGAAGAGATAAACAAGCAGGTAGACAAATTGCTCAAAAATGAATTGATCGAACCGAGTCTCTCACCTTTTAATAGCCCAATAATTTTGGTACCGAAGAAAACAGTAGGTAACAAAGGCAAAAAATGGCGTCTATGCATAGATTATCGTAGAATAAATAAAAAATTACCTGATAAGTACCCTTTACCGCGAATGGATGTAATTTTAGACGGTTTGGGCAAGGCAAAATACTTTTCTACATTAGATTTATTCTCGGGTTTTCATCAAATCCCATTAGAGAAAAAATCACGTGAAATTACCGCATTTTCCACGGAAAAAGGAATTTTTCAATGGAAAGTATTGCCATTTGGACTAAACATTTCACCAAATTCATTCTGCCGAATGATGGCAATTGCTTTCTCAGGCCTTAAGCCAGAACAATGCTTCCTATACGTAGATGACATTATTGTATTGGGTAAAAATGAATTAGACCACATAAACAATTTACAAGTAGTATTTGATAGATGTAGGAAATATAATCTTAAGCTCAATCCAGAGAAGTGCACATTTTTCAAGTGTGAAATCACTTATTTGGGTCACAAATGCACAGACAAAGGCATTTCACCCGACGAAATCAAAACTGAAGCGGTCAAAAAATACCCAAGACCGACGGACAAAGCATCCGTTAAAAGCTTCACAGCATTCATGAACTACTATCGTAGATTCATTAAAAATTTTGCTGAAATAGCAAGACCATTAAACAGATTAACTGGAAAAAAGGTCACTTTCGAATGGACTGAAGAATGTGAAAACTCATTTCAAACATTAAAAAAGAAATTGTCCAGTGAACCAATATTACAATATCCTGATTTTGAGAAAGAATTCACAATAACAGTGGATTCCTCAAATTTCGCATGTGGAGGAGTTTTAAGCCAACAAACAAACGGTACAGAGCTACCGATAGCATACATAAGTCGAACTTTTGCTAAAGGCGAAAAGAATAAGCCAATTATAGAAAAAGAATTACTAGCAATTCACTTTGCAATTAAAACGTTTGAACCATATATTTGGGGCAGACATTTTACCGTCAAAACGGATCACAAACCGTTAGTACATTTGTACAATCTAAAAAATCCAACTTCTAAGTTATCATTGATTCGAATGGATTTAGAAACTTTCAATTTTACGATTGTTTACATCCCAGGTAAGCTGAACGTGACGGCGGACGCGTTGTCTCGTATCACAGTCAATGATTTAACAAAAATTTACGAAAACAATGTCACTATGTTGATGACAAACAGCAAACCAGTTGCCATACATATAGATACATTGCGTTCTGTATTCGGAGAAAATCAAATTTTAAAAGTCACAACTCGTTCAATGACTAAGAAAAGTGCACAGAACAAAGAAACAAAAAATAGTAGTGAGAATATAATAATTAAATATATTCCTGTAATAGAGGAA